>CAUYQV010007642.1:0-30446 GCA_963574575.1 Galagoides demidoff
TGAGTCTGGGCTCAAGTGAGTCTCCTATCTCAGCCTCCCAAGTAGTTGGGACTACAGGCACCCGCCACAATGCCCGGCCATTTTTTGGTTGCAGCCATTATTGTTGTTTGGCGGGCCCGGGCTGGGGATTTGAACCCGTCACCTTAGGTGTATGTGGCTGGCGCCTTAGCCGCTTGAGCCACAGGCGCTGAGCCTGTGTGACTGTTTTAAGAGGTATTTTATAGATCTGTCAGGGAATTTAGATATATATTGATAACCTTTTTTTTTTTTTTTTGAGGCAGAGTCTCACTTTGCCTATGTAGAGTACTGTGACATCACAGCTCACAGCAACTTCAAACTCTTGAGCTCAAGTGATCAATCCTCTTGCCTGAGCATCCCAAGTAGCTGGTACTACAGGCATCTGCCATAATTCCCAGCTACTTTTTGTTTAGAGACAGGGTCTCACTCTTACTCAGGCTGGTCTCAAACTCCTGAGCTCAGGTGATCTACTTGCCTCAGCCTCCCAGAGTGCTAGGATTATAGGTGTGAGCCATTGTGCCTGGCTGATACCTAGGACTTTAAAAGTTAAGAAAAAGAGAGGCAACTATAATTTCCAGGGAAATAAAATGACACACAAAAAGGAAGTCTAAGCAGATTATATGACATAACTCAGGTATAAACAATATTTATGTGGTCATGACAATGAAAACAAGCATGATGATTTCAGCAAATAACATAAAAAATATAATAGGAAGATTAAGATAAGGGAAGTATATGAGAGAAAAGATGATGATTTTTTGATGATTTTTTGATGATGAGCTAAATCCTGATGATTTAGAGTAGGTATCATTAGATCATGTCTCTAAATATAGATATGCACCCCCACATGTTATTTAAAACTGCATACATCCTTGGGTTGGGCGCAGTGGCTCACACTTGTAATCTTAGCATTCTGAGAAGACAAGACTGGTGGATTGTTTGAGATCATGAGTTTGAGACCAGCCTGAGCAAGAATTAAACCCCATCTCTAAAAACCAGCCAGGTGTTGTGGCAGGTGCCTATGGTTCCAGCTATTTAGGAGGCTGAGGTTTGAGCCCAAGAGTTTTAGGCTGCTGTGAGCTATGAGGCCACAGGACCCTACCCAGGGTGACAAAGTGAGACTCTGTCTCAAAAAAAAAAAACAAAACTGCACACATCCATCATAGATATTCAATATGTGTTATTTAGAAGTAGAAAAGAAGATATTCCCATGATTTTTTAAAACAAACAATTGGCTTACATAACTAAGAGGACAGCTCCCAAAGAGTGGGCGAGGGGTGTGGAGGAAGGAGAGAAGAGTGCCCATTCTAAGTGCTACTGCAATTCTTTTACACTTTCCTTTTTTAAGAGGCAAGGTTTTGCTATGTTGCCCATGCTGGCCTCAAATTCCTGGGCTCAAGTGACCCTCCCAACTCAGCCTTCTGAGTAGCTAGGACAAAAGGCACATGCCACTATGTGTGGCTCTTTCATGCTTTTAGCTTATATACATAATTTACTGCAGTAACAATTAAATAAAAAACAATCAAAGTTAGTACAACCTAAAATCAAATACTATACCTTAGCAAAAAACAAAAAGAGGGCTGCGCCTGTGGCTCAAAGGAGTAAGGCGCTGGCCCCATATACCGGAGGTGGTGGATTCAAACCCAGCCCCAGCCAAAAAAAAAAGAAATGGAAACAGCGTGACACTCTTTACACTATTCATGAGGTTTAGCTTTTTCCAAGTCATTGATCTTCCAAGTAATATTACTATTGCTGTTACACAAGCTCTAAAATAAATTAATATGTGGAAACTTCTTTGATCTTAGACCAAAAATGAAATAGAATTTGTAGATATGATATGTATGACAAAATCTCTTGCAAATATACACAAATTTAACTTTTTACATGTGTGAGTAATTTTTAAGGTATAGAAAATTGAAGAGTACACTGTCACTGTATTACCACAAACTTTGACAGTAAATAAATACTAAAAACAAAGAAAGGTTAAAGCTAGTCTTTAATGCAAGTAATATTATGTAACAAAAGAGGCTATTTGGTGGCCTAGTACTTCAGTATATGCCACTGAAAAATAGGTGGGGAAATCATGAATTTAAGATCCAGAAAAATTACTATGAAATAATTTTTATATAAATACTTTAACCACTAATATTTGCTTATTTAAAAATCCAGTTGAAGCAGAAAGATACATGGAGACTCAATTACCTGTTAAAAAATGTTCAGTATAGCAGTGAAGGCTTTAAAAGATAATTTCACAATCAAGCTGCCTTCGTAAGGACTGCTACAAAGCTAACTTATAAGGCAAGAACTATAAGAAACAGGCCACAAACTATAAAGATACTATGTACAAGCCCATGCTATTGTATCTTTACCAACTCAAAGAAATAGTTATGTGCAGCTAAAACTCACAATTTCAAGAGATTGTGTAGGAAAGCATATACTATATAAACACTACCAGTTTTCAAGACTTTGCTCCTTCCAACTTGAACTGCTACTATGTGCCATGACAACGATGTTCTGAAAGAAAGGTTAAATCAATTACTAAAAAGCAAACTAAGGAGAACGTGTGAAGAGTCAGCAAGCATTACTGTCCACCAGACCACTGACTAAAATGTAATAACTGGTTCCAACTACACAGTAATCTCATTCTTTTTTTTTTTTTTAATTGTTTGGGATTCATTGAGGGTACAAAGAATTAGGTTACACTGATTGCATTTGTTAGGTAAAGTCCCTCTTATGATTGTGTCCTGCCCCCAAGAGATGTGCCATACACCGTGACCCCCCATGCCCTTCCCTCCTCCCCTCTCCCCACTCCCTCAGTAATCTCATTCTAATAATCAGAAGAAACAATAATTAAAAGATTAATTAAAAAGTACATTCTAATTGATCAAGAAACCCAGATTGAAATTCAGAGATAAACAAGCTTAAAATTATATCTTTATGAAAGACAGTCAAATGGTAAAAACCCAGTTTCAGCAGACACATATATTATACTTGCTCTTAAATTAATTTCTACATGGGAAGTTTCTAAGAGAAAAACAAATGATGTTGAGTAATTCCAGCAAACCTTATGGGAGACTGTGGACAACAAGTTTGACTTTACCAAATTTAAACCTGAAGCCTTCTATTATCTAGTAAATAATTTCTCTTTTTGATGTTTTATGAGTCCGAATGAAGGTAGAGACTGCCAATATCCTAGACTACATTTGGCAAGTTTGCTGTCTGTGTCTAATATGATATTCAGCAGTGTAATAAAAGTAAAAATGAATGAATGAATAAGAAAATGAAAAAATATCCTCAGGGTCCATAAATATACTTCTTAATTCACTCCTTGATTAGAATAATTATGTAGGATCAGCTGAAATATGTGACTAGCTAAATACTGTCAAGACAGACAACACATTTAAGAATCTGAATTTCAAGTGAAATGCAGGCCGTTTATGATATTTTTATATGCATCTAGCCAAGATATACTTTACTTTATAAATAAAATAGATTTTAAAGGGCAAAAGTCAATATTTAAATCAATCCTTCTTCACATACATCTCCAACAAAAGCTCATTATTTCTCACCTCCAATACTTCCTAGCTTCATTTACTACTTTCCATTATTTTATAGGGCATAAACATACAAGGCTCTTCTCCGCTTTTTGATATCCCAATGACAATAGTACAACAACAAACAGCCATGATAACTTATCCTAGAGACAGAAACCCTCGCAAATTGAAAACTATAAGGACCAACAAATATTTCACCACGCTCAGAAAACACAGAGTCTTTATTCCAAGAGGAACTTTCAGTAAAAAAAATGATGTGTGAACAGCAGACACTGATGTTCACACAAGCATACTGCAGACAGCCCAGCAGGCGGTTTTCTGTTTTTTTTGGATTATGCTCTAGAGGTGCTGGCACAATGGAACTTCAATACCATAACTGCTTATTTCTCTGTGTATCTTTAAAATAACAGGTAAAGAAAAAGTAACTACCAAAACAACAAAGTAAAATGTTTTTAATTCTTCTTTTCAAACAATGTAATTTATAACCATTACAGAAATAGAGAAGAAGCACAAAAGGGGAGGGGGGGAATAAAGTAATGTTCCAAAGGTTCAGTTTACAAGGACCTCACACAAAGTTTTTTTTTTCTCTGTAACTCTTACTAGAAACAGTATTATTTGCTAAAAATGCACTAGCTGCCAAGAGCTATGGTCCATCTAAAGCAAAATACTTAAGATGGAAATAGTGTTAATACAAAAAACGGCAGGATTCAGTATACAAATTTCTGTAAAATCTATTTAAAAAATAAGATGAAGTTTTGATTTTGGTCTTTTTTTGACTAAAAAAATAACTGTAATAATAGCAAAAATACGAAAATATATAATACTGTATTAAAACAATAAGAAGTAATCAAATTCCAAACTTCCTAATTAATCCCTTTTTTGTATGTTATTGGGAATTCAACACTAGTCTTGGTTCACATGATAGAACAATGGGAAAATTTTCCGAATGGTTGAACACTAACCCTGACAAGTGTGGAGAGCCAACTACAATACATTATATGGTAGCATAACCTGCCACCCACGTTGCTGAGAGAACAGCTTTCAAACACATGCACTGAGCTGTAAAACCGCAAAATCCCTTATTACACATTGTCTTTCTTACTCTAGGTGAAATATACCATCAATTCTTTCCATTATAAATCTTTTTTTATTACCGTATTTGAAGCCCATTTACAACTAAACTCTTGTTTTCTGACAACGTAAAAGATGACTTTTTTAAAAAGTCACAGAAAAAAAATGCCATAGGAAAGTTATCACTGCCTATATATGACAAATGAAAGCTGATGAACCTGCTGTACAATTTCCCGTAGATTATTTTGGGAATCCATATTAACTAAAATGACTCTCCAGATAAAACTCTTTTTTTTTTCCTCTGAAGACCAAACCCTTATAATACGGTTCAGTAAGTTTCTTAAAGCATTTGAAAACATTTGCTTCTTTTTGAAAGACTGATATATTGCTTTGGGTGTTCTTTAATACAATACATGGTTTTCATCATTACTCCCTCAAAAAAAAGCAAAACAAATTGTCAAAATTTGTCACAAAATGATTATTTTTCTCTCTCTTTCTGTGTCTCTTTCCAACATTCACCCTCTTCCTCTTGGACCAGCGTAAACACAAACCTATGCCTAAATAAATAAATATTCACAGATATAATGATGTGCTTGACAATATTTATATTGTATTGATGTAAATGAAGCAAGACTGCAGAATGACAGAAGCACTTCATCCTCATTACAGTGCTGTTTGTCAAAAATATGTCCTTACCTTCCAGAAAAGAGCTCACTGCAGTAATGATTATCAAATATGAACAAAGGACCTTGAGATACAGAACAAGAAGGATAAAAAACCAAAAAACTTAAAACTACTACTATTTGGAGATTCAAGATGGTTAAAGTCATTTTAAAAACTGTTTCTCTAACATTTTGCCTGATTAAATTCCCTCCAAATTTCTCCCTTCTATCCTTTCCATTTCCTTCCCTCCAATTCCCACCACCACAACCCACCTTCACCCACAGTCTGCTAAATAAACTATAGTATTGCAGGAATGTTATAAGACGTAACAGTTTCTTCTGGGGTCTTCCTTTACAATGTTGTTGGCAGAGAGAATTTTAATTTGTAAGTGTTTCTATTATACTGACAGAGTCAATTAGTCTTGTGAACTATTGGTCTTTCTGCCTGATGGTTTGGTGGATTATTCAAATGGTACCATTCGTAACCTATAACTAGGTGCAGCCAGTTAACCTCAGAAACATGACAATACTAGCTACTAAGGGGATTTTAAGTTTATCTTAATAACAAACTCTAGTAATATCATTTCTTTCAAACTGGTGGTATATTAATTCATAAAAATGCTATATTTTTCCCAAATTGGATTCATTTATAAGTCATGATACAAAAATTAGAGTCATTTTTATTTTATAGAAATGGACCATAACTATTTTGGGGTTTTTTGAAAATGATTTAATAATCAGCTATTATGCCTCTATCTGTTTTTATGTTTCTACAACTAAATAAAGCATGAGAAACATTTAATAATGAGAAACATGCTTATATCAAGATTTTGCCCAACACGCAGAAAGCACAATTCTTCTAGAAGTTAATGTGAAAACCAAATTTGTATTTCACTTCAAATATTCAAATAATCTTTAAGTTGTCAAATATTTATTTTTTAAAACTCAAAAGAAAATTTTCACTGAGAGTTTACTATGTGATAGGCAATGTGAATAAGTACTTTGCAAACTTTATGTTATTCAATTAATCATATCAGGATGATTAGTAAAACAGCATGTTATCCCTAGTCTATATATGAGGTTTTGGAAGAGCCAAATATGTCTCAAAGTTCCACATAGTTAGTTACTAAGATTTGAAACCATATCTCTGTAGTTCACCAAATTGTGGCCTTTCATCAGTACTGGGCCTATGACATAATTCCTTGGTTATCTTCCCCATGTCATCGTGTAATAACTGGATCACAGAATACTTCCAAGCTCCAAAGTCATTCTCCAAAAGAATATTATCCAATTATTAATGACCCACAACTCAGAAGGAAATCAATGAATCAGAGTGCTTGATATTCCTATAATTATATCAACATTGAAGTTTTATTAATGGCAAAAGAATATTAAAAAAACTGGAGTTTTTTTGGTCAACCCAAATGTACTCTCATTATGTATGAACATGTAACGTGTAACATGTCACATGTAACGCACGAGTCCTCACTTACATATACACATACTTATTCAAACTGTCACTGCCCATGCTCCTGGTTCCCAAAACAAAGTATCATCTATTATGCTAGGTGATAAAAAAGGGAAAAGTTGTTTAAAGCCACTAAGTGTCACGGTATCAATTTCTTTGCAATGAAAGATTTTTAAAACAAGTTGAATGACATTTTCATACCATAGTTTTTTCTAGCAAAAGCTATAATTACTTCTTTTTGCTTCATAAATTTTCAAACAGAAGCAATTTGTTCAGTTGTTGGGCCAAATTGCCCTAAAAGCAAATGCTTATTATAATAGCGCACCTTGAGCATTTCCAAAATTCACCTACTACTCCCAAATTCCCTCCCTTCAGAATGCCTCAGGAGACTCTCAGAGCCTCATTCGCTTCTTAGTGGAGAAGTTTGCAAAAATACTTGTGAATTAAGATAGATCATGCTTTCTTGAAAATAATTGGTATGGCTAAAAGTCATGGCAGTTAAGATGTCTAAAAAACTTTTTTGTTTTACATGTGAATGTATAAATAATACATCCTGCAGAGAAAATATAAGGGCTAAGAAGTAAAATCCAAAGTCATCCACATTCTCTACAAGCTTTGCTTATGTTTTAAATAACTCAATCTAAATAAATCTTATAAGCACAGAAAATTTCAAGAGTACAAAATCAAAGTATCCAAGTTACTAAAACCATAACTTTAATAAAGAAAGATTTAATTTGGACACAATAGAGTAAGACATACTCTAGTGGATTTTATGCTATTAACTACATAATATCAGAAATAAATTGCTGAACTATTACTTTACATATGCCACAAAGCAATAGTGCTACTGATGCATGTAAGAGGATTAAATCTGCATATCTAACCCAACATTGAAGGAACTTTCATTAAAATAAATGAAAAACAATAGATCATCTGCATGGGATGTTCTCTCTGACCAAATGAATAGTTGGTATTGAAATGTCAAATAACAACATTAAAAATAAAAACCAAAACATTTCATGCTTAGATCTGATAGGAAGGAATTGATACAAGACAATCCACTAGTTGCTTTTACTTGAACATGCCTTAATCTAGATAAGACACATTTATCTAGCACTTTCCAGCCTTGTGCAATCATGTATGAGTAAGCCATTATAAAGCTAAAGGAGAAAAGAAGAAAAAAGGTACAGAAGGACATAAATTTATACAGACCGAGAATCAACTATGTGTTAGGTAAGTAGTAGATGTTTCACATGGCTTATTTCATTTAATTTTCAAAACTACCCACCCTGGATAAAGGCTATGATCCTCATTTTTTTAAGTAAATAAACAGAGGCTCAGAAAGGACAAAAAAAAAATTGTCCTGTACCACAAAATAAAGAAGTGATAGTACCAAGATTCCAACTGTGATCTGACAGACTCCAAACTCTATGATTAAAGCAGCATGTGGCAAAGACAGTCTAGAAACATGTTCCCTTCTCTGGCTTAGATCTCATCCTTCTGTCCTCCTCTGAAAACAATATTTAAAACCCAGATTGCAGATTATGAAACAGACTGGATTTTTCTCCCTGTAAGCCAAGGTTAGAGAACTCTGCGTTCAATGGTAAGTACAATATGACTCTGGGGGGATATCAGCAAATTTCAAATGACTCCTACCTCAGGTTAAATGGAGTTCAGTGAGTCATGATAATTCCAGGCTACTGATAATCTTGATCTTGGACAACAGAAAACTTTCAAATTTGAATCCCATATCTGTCTTAGACAATTCCTTCTCAACACAAGGTAACTCTTTACACCCTTTAAAAGGGGTATTTTAAGCCAAGAACACTCTTTAATGCTGTTCACTAAATTTCCTTGGAGAAATAAGTTTAAATTTGATAAAACTAATGTTTAACTATGTTTTATAAATGCCTGAAAAAAAAAATTGATTCAGTTTTTACCCTTTTATCATCTTAAATGTGAAGTGTTGACCCAGAGGCTGAGGTAGGAAGACTGTTTGAACCAGTGGTGACCAGGAGTTTGAGGTTGCTGATGCCATGGCACTCTAGCCTGAAGCAACCGAGTGAGACTCTATCTCAAAAAAATAAATAAATAAATAAATAAATAAACAAGTGAAGTGGCTACCTAATTACTGAGGTAGAAGACTGAAGGCAGATTTCTTCCCATTCCTCAGTCTGATCTTATTCCCTAAAGAACCTTCCTTATCATACTTAACTTGAGCTTGTCACATTTGGACCATGATAAGAGGTAAGTTATGAGTCACCTAGATTCCTCCAAGGTACATTCCCTTTAGTGATTATCTTCTCTATGATCATATGCTTACATTAGAAAGTCCGGCTGTTAGGGTAGAATCACTTTAAGAACCAATCTGCCTTGGGCTCTTCAGTAAAGCTAAAACAGACACCCCTCCACTATCTTCAAAATAAATTATCAAGAGCCACTGCAGAAAAAAAGTGATACAAATATTGAACTAAGTACCTATATGCCAGGTACTTAACCATAGTAATATTCTTTTGCTAAGGGAAGCTATCATAGATTTATGGCAGCTTAAAAGAAACATGTCATAAAATGACAAAATACATGGCTAAGGGCTAAAATTAGTATATAGAAATGTATGCTAATTGTGTGTGTACAATTGTTACTAAATAGGCCACAAATTTGGTTCCAAGGTTCCTGGCAGTCCAAACAAAGTGGGTATCATTATTGGTTCTCACAGACCATACAGTTTCTTCTGCTTACAAACAGATTGGTTTCCAAAACACTACCATTATACTCCATCACATGTGTGAATTTTAAACTACAGAAACAACTGCTAGTACCTTCTACTGATGGCTGACAGAGTTGAGATACTTCTCCTCACCTCCTTCAATATAGACCTATGAATTAATACAAAAGCAAAATTCTAAACGCAATTTTATAAAATAATATAGCCAAAATATAATATTTATAAGAGCTAGAAAGCATGCACGTCTCTCAGGCAGTTTCCAATTTTTTTTAAAAAAGCTGAATGTCCTAATTTAACTATTAGAGAAATAGTCTGAAGATCTAAGACTTAAGATCTGGCACAGAAATAGAGACACAAATCTATGGAACAGGATAGAGAATCTAGAGATGAACCCAGCCACTATCATCATTTAATCTTTGATATGCCTAACAAAAACATGCAATGGGGAAGAGAATCCTAATTTAATAAATGGTGCTTGGAGAACTGGTTATTCACATGCAGAAGACTGAAACTGGACCCGCACCTCTCACAACTGACAAAAAATAATTCTTGTTGGATAAAAGATTTAAATTTAAGACATGAAACAATAAAAATTCTATAAAGTGTGTGGGGGAAAACACTTGAAGATATTAGCCTGGGAAAAAACTTTATGAGGAAGATCCCCCCCCAGCAATTGCAACAACACCAAAAATAAATAACCGGGACTTGATCAAGCTAAAAAGCTTTTGCACACCTAAGAGTAACACAAACAGAGCAAACAGACAGCCTTCAGAGTTGGAAAAGATTTTTGTATGTTATGAATCTGACAAAGGCATGATAACTAGAATCTACAGAGAACTCAAATTAAACAATAAGAAAAGTACAAACAACCCTTTCTACAAGTGGGCAAGATATTTGAATGGAAACTTCTCTGAGGATGACAGACAAATGGCCACCAATCACATAAAAAAATGCTCATCATCCTTAATCATCAGAGAAATGCAAATCAAACCCACTCTAAGATTCACCTAACCCCAGCATCACCAAGTCACAAAATACCAGATGCTGGCATGAATGTGGAGAGAAGGGAACACTTCTACACTGCTGGTGAGATTGCAAACTAATAAAGCCCTTTTGCAGAGAAGTTTGGAGAATCCTCAATCATCTAAATGTAGACCTTCCATTTGACCCTGCAATCTCATTATTAGATATCTACCCAAAAGGAAAAAAATCCTTTTACTGTAAGGACACTTGCACTAGAATGTTTATTGCGGCTCATTTCATAATTGTCAAGTAGTGGAAGCAACCTAAGTGCCCATCAACCCATGAATGGATCAATGAACTGCAGTAAATGTATACCATGCAATATTATTCAGCCATTAAAAAAGATGGAGACTTTACTTTTTTTGCATTTACCTGGATGGAGTTGAAATACATTCTTTTTAGTAAAGTATTGCAAGAATGGAAAGATGAATACCCAATGTACTCCATACTAATATGAAATCAATATGTAAACAATTACATGTTCCTAAGAACAATAAAACATTATTATAATCCAATTCGGGGATAGAGGGAAGCAGGGAGGACATAAGGCAGAAGGAGGAAGGACAGGAGCAGGATCTCACCTAATATGCACATTGTGAGGGTGTCTAACACGCTCCCCTGGGGGAGAAGCTCTTCTACAAATGGAACTTTACCCTGGAAATGAGAACAGTGTAACCTAAGTATTGTACCCTCATATTAATTTGAATACAGTTTTTTTAAAAAAGGCTATTCTTACATAAGTCCTGTGTGTAACACTCCTTTGCTGTACTTTGATTTCTTTTCATGCAAGATTTCTCTGCAGCATGCAATGCTGTTACATAGCATTTTATCTGCAGAAATACTTGTACAATTAGAGTCAATTCTCTCAAAGCCTGTCTCAAAGTGTTTGTAATATTCCAAATCCTTGTCATATCAATAACATTAATAGCATCTTTACCAGCAGTAAATTCCATCTCAAGAACCCATTTTATTTGCTCATCCATAAAAAGCAACTCTTCATTTTTTCAAGTTTATCATGAGATTGTAGCATTTCAGTCACATCTTCAGGCTCCACTTCTGATTCTAATTCTCTTGGTCCTTCCCTTACAAATTCTTGAATCCCTCAAAGTCATCCATGAGGACTGGAATCAACTTTTCCAAATTCCAGTTAATGTTACTATTTTGACTTTCTCCCATGAATCATAAAAGTTCTTAATGGCATCTAGAACGGTGAATACTTTCTAGAAGTTTTCAAATTATTTTGCTCAGATCCATCAGAGAATTGTTATCCATGACAGCTATAGTCTTATGAAATGTATTTCTTACAAATAAAAACTAAAACTCAAAATTACTTCTTGACCCATGGACTACAGAACGGATATCAGGTTACCAGGCATGAAAACAACATTCATTTACTTGTACATCTATTACAGTTTTGGGTGACCAGGTGCATTGTCATTTTGCAGTAATATTTTAAAAGAAATCTTTGTTTCTTAACAGTAGGTCTCAACGGTGGGCTTAACATATTCAGTAACCATGCTGTAAACAAATATGTTGTCACTTAGGCTTTGTTGTTCTATTTATAGAGAACAGGCAAAGTAGATTTAGCATAATTCTTAACAGCTCTAGGATCTTCAGTATGGTGAACGAGCATTACCTTCGATTTAAGGTCACAAGCTGCATTTAGCCCCTAACAAGAGAGTCAGCCTGCCCTTTGAAGCTTTTTTTCTTTTTCTTTCTTTTTTTTAGACCAAGTCTCACTCTGTCACCCTGGGTAGTGCTATGGCATCATCAGAGCTTACAGGCACCTCAAACTCCTGGGTTCAAGTGATCTTCTTGCCTCAGCCTCCCAAGTGGCTGGGACTACAGGCACCCACCACAACACTCAGCTAGTTTGTTTGTTTGTTTGTTTTTCTATTTTCAGTAGAGACGAGGGGTCTCACTCTTGCTTGGGCTGGTCTTTGAACTCCTGTACTCAAAGCAATCTCCCCCACTTCAGTGTTAGAATTCCAGGCATGAGCCATCGTACTTGGCCCCTCTGAAGCATTAAAGGTAGGCATTCACTTTTTCTCCCTAATTATCAAAGTCCTAGATGGTATCTTTTTTCAATAGAAGGCCGTTTTGTCTACATGGAAAATCTTAGTTGCTTGCTATAGGCAGTTTCATCAATTATCTTAGCTAGATCTTCTGGATAATGTGCTACAGTGTCTGTATCAGCACTTGGTACTTTACTTTGCACTTCTATGTTATGGAAACAGCTTGTTTTGTTGAAACTCAAGAACCAACCTCATTAGCCTCAAACTTTTCTTCTGCAGCTTGCTCATCTCTCTCAGCCTTCCTAAAATTTCAGAGTTAGGGTCTTGTTAGGCTTTGGCTTAAGGGAATGTTGTGGTTGATTGGATCTTCCACCCACATCACAAAAACTTTGTTCATGTTCATATCAGCAATAAGTTACTTTTGCTTTATCATTCCTGCGTTAACTAGAATAGCAGTCTTAATTTCTTTCAAAAACATTTCCCTTGCATTTACAAAGGCTAGCTATTTAGGGAATGACCTTTCATCCTGTCTTGGCTTTTGACATGCTTTCCTTACTAAGTTTGATCATTTCTAGCTTTTGATATTTTAAAAGACATATAACTCTTCCTTTTGCTAGAACACTTATAGGCCACTGTATGGCTATTAATTGGCCTAATTTCAAAATTATTGTGTCTCAGGGAATAGTGAAGCCCAAGGAGAATGGGAGAGGCTGAGAACGGTTCATTTCATTGGTGGAATAGTAGAAACACACATGATATTTATTTCTTATGCTTGCTGTTATATGGTGCATCAAAACAATTGCAGTAGTAACATGAAAGATCAGTGATCACCAATCATAGTAAGAAATATAATAATAAAACATTTATAGTATTTTGAAAATTAACAAAGTGTCACAGAGACACAAAGTGAACACACATGTTATTGGAAAAATGGTGCCCAGAGACTCGCTTAATGCAAGGTTTCCAGAAACCCTCAATTTGTAAAAAACATGGTATCTGTGAAGCTCAATAAAGCAGGTATTCCTGTGTAATACTTACTTAGTGAACAAGGAAAATGAATACGATATTTTTAAAGAGGTATTCATTTCACTCATGAATTTCAAAGAAACTACATTAGAGGATGTAAATAAGCCAAAGCCCACATAGTTATTATTGTATATGGTTACTGTTAAAAAGAGACAATTTATATATATAATATATATTGATTGGCCAGATTCACAATTAAGGGAAATGAGAAAAAGAGCAAAAAACCAAGACCTTGAAGGATATTACACTGTCTCTGAAAAACTTAATTTAGTCCAAGGACATTATCTATTAAATTATCACAGAATATCTTTTCTTCAATCTCAGAGGACTTCACATAGTCTGATTATTTAGGTTAACTCAAACAAAATATCAGAGTAAAATAATACCACATGACCTTACTGACATGTGGAATCTAAAAACATTGAACTTAAGAGAGTAGAATATTAGTTACCAGAGGCTAGGTGGGTGGAGGGATTAAGGAGATGATGGTTCATAGGATACAAAATGTCAGTTAAACAGAATAAGCTCAAGGGATCTACTGTTAATCATATGACTACAGAATATGAGAATGTATTGTATACCTGAAAATTTTTCAGACCGCAGAGTTCAAGTGTTATCATCCCAGAAAAATGGTAAGTATGTGAGGTAATAGCTTTAGTCAGTCCACAGTGTTACAAATATCAAAATATCATCTATGCATCATAAATATAATTTTTGCCAATGAAAAGATAAAAATAAAAAAGTAAAATAACACCAAACAGTTATAGAGTTTAAAGCTATATATTTTCGAATTTTAGTTGTTTTCTAAATACAGATAAGATAGATGTACTAATATACTAAAATAGTATTTTAGTTGTTACCGGTGGTAAATTTCTATTATAACTAATTTCTTATTTGTACTACAAAATTTGAATATTTTTCTGTAGAAAAAAATATTGGGGTACTCATTTAGTATAAATCTCCCTTGCTTGGCAGGATATATACAGTCTCAGGTAAAAAGTGGGAAAAATAGAAGTTGCCAGTGTGCTATAAGTATTATTTTATTTGAGCTCAATAGGCCAAGGCAAACCCTAACAAAATTTCTTATCCTGATTGGTGAGGAGGGAGATTGAGGGAAGATGAAGTCTGGGGGAATCTGTCACTATGCAGTAGTTTTGTTTATTTGATGGCAAAGAATGTGAACCTATGGGATATATAAAACCCAAAGCAAGAATTTAAATTCTTCATTATCAGGAATAAACAAGTGAAGAATTCACACAGCTATTTTAGGAAATACCACATTAATTTGGAACAAGATCAAATCTAATGTTTAAGCTCAATAAAGATAAGACAACCTAACTATCTGAACAATTTCCTTTCTTAAAGCTTTGGTACCACTTAGTATGAACCTGACCTTCTTTTCTCATTAGAAGTTCCTTGAGAGTCTTCTCTGCCTAGTGTCTCTGTCCTACTTAATTATGCACTAGAAATCAAGATTAGCTGTGGACCATTCAATTAGCTAATTATCATTCTTAAACTATTTAATAATTACAAAGTAGACAATTCATTCTAAAAGTGATAACCCAGAAATAGCTAGGCTATAGTTTCTGTTTTATACCAGTAAATAGAATTTCAAGCACAAAAGAAAAGCTCCCAAATATCTACAAACTACTGTATGAGGAAGTCTCTTTTTTCAGCAAGACAGCAGCAAGATTTCTGTTGAATCTACTCTCTAATCACAGACGTGTTAGTTGCCAGGAATAGAGATTCACTCAAAAGTTACTATGGAATAAGAGGACTTACTGAAAAAAAAAAAAAAAAAAAAATATATATATATATATATATATATATGGACCCAGAAAAAAGTGACTAATCAGGTATGACAGAGTCTAGTAAACAAAGACTACAGGGGCACCAGCCACCTGTTCAACTCTATTTTTCTCTCTGCTGTTTGTCTGTCTCTATCTTTGCATCTACTCTATTCATTCTACCCCATAGAATGTCTTCCCATAGTTTAGAGTTTGTGCTCATCTAACTTTACAACTTCAGTCTGCACATGGCCCTTCACCTTTTCTGGGTACATGTATATACTCAAAAGAGTTGAATACAGGATCTTCAACGGGGTCTTATACACTCATCTTCATAGCGGCATTATTTACAATAGGTAAGAGGTCAAAGCAACCCAAGTGTCCACAGTTGGATCATATTCATACAATGGATTTGTATTCAGCCTTTAAAGAAAGAAATTCTATCACATGCTACAACATGGATGAATCTTGAGTACTTTATGTTAAGTGAAGTGAGCCAATAAGAAAAAGACAAACAGTGCAGGATTCCATTTATTTAAAGGTATTAAAAGCAGTCAAATAATTCATAGTACCAGAGGCTGAGGGGAGGAAGTGGAGAGGTGTTATTTAATGGATATATAGTTTCAGTTTTGCAAGACTTCTGAAAAAGCTCTGGAGCTGTATTGTATAGCCATGTGAATACTGTATACTTACTACTGAACTGTACAGTTAGAAATGGTTAAGTGGATGAGGGAAGAACACAAGTTCCCCACCACTGGCTTATAAAGTTTAACAGAACTCATGAAGGTTTCTTTTGAATTTAGGGAAATAGATCAAAACAAACAAAGCTAAAAGAAATACAAAGTATGACGGGTATCCTTAAGTACCTTCTTTTATATAGATAGTTCTAAATCTTAAGACCAGTTTGAGCTGTTTCAAGCTGCGTTATTATCTTTTCATTAATTGTAATAGTGAAGTCGCCACCTAATGGAATACTTAACCTGTTTTGTATATAAATATACAATGATGCAGAGAGAGAGACGTCTGTATCACTCCACAGGATAGAAAGAAATTTAAAGAAATTTAACGCTTCACAAACAGGCAGACAGTGTAGGTCTTACTCTCCAAACAACTCCTGAGACCTGGAAAGTGAGCGACCAGAGGATTCCTACTCTGACTGCCAGTGAGAACTCTGAGTAAGTAACCTCTAATAAACTCATCTAACTCGCCAAGCTGGATTACTCTGGGTCATCTCTTTGATCTCTTGGCAACATCTCAGTTTGGAGAGCGATTTTTCTATACTGTCCCAGGATTTTCCTGAAATAGTTGGTACATTTAATGAATGGTAGATATTTTTTACAATTAAAAAAAAAGTTTTTAAAAACGTCTGCACTCTTAAGAGGCCGAGGAGGGTGGATTGCCTGAGCTCAGAAGTGCAGGACCAGCCTGAGCTAGAGTGAGACCTTGTCTCTAAAAACAAAAAAAATAGCCGGGTGTTGTGGCAGACACCTGTAGTCCCAGCTGCTTGAGAGGGTGAGGCAAGCGAATCACTTGGAAAGAGTTGGGAGGTTGCTGTGAGCTGTGATGACACGGCACTCTACCAAAGGCAACATAGTGAGACAAAAAAAAAAGCTCTGAGAGAGAATCTGATTTGCCAGATAATCTTTTTAAAGCAAACTCCACAAGCATGGGTCACTGGAGAGCCTCTTGCCTGTCAGTATGTTTATTTGACAACTCTTTAACTCCTTCACTAAACGCCCACTATTTCCGGCCCTGGGCTAGGTCTCAGCCCTGTATGCTCTCCTGCTCTGCTCAGGAGGCCGCACCTGCTCAGTATGCTCTCCTTATAAGAGGAGTCCACAAGATGCATCTCTAAAACCACATCATTTTCACTCTTGTAAGTAAAGTACACATTTCTATTGAGTTTTATCCTATCATAAAGTTAAACAAAAGGCTTTTTATGTTTCCTTCATTTTTATTTTTTTGCCCTGGGCTGTTAACACTGACTGTCTGCCTAAAATAAGTAGCATAGTTCTTCCATAACTGCTGCTCAAGATCACTTGAGAAAGGTGACCTAACAGCACAATGCTCTTGAAAGAAACCTCATCAACTTCTAAGTTACTGAAGTATTCATCAGAAGTACAAAACCTTTCAAACCAACACATGATGAAATAAAATAAGAATCCCCCTCACAATCACCTTTTCAGCACAAACATCATCATAAGAAAAAATGGAATTCCTGCTATTAAAAAAAATCATTTATTCAAAAAAAAATTTTAAATAAATGTTTTTTAAAAAATTTACCAGAGCATAATCATTAGTCTCCAATCTAAAAATTGAGAACCAAAGAATGATTAAACTACTTTAAGAACTACCTTAGTTCAGAATTGCATGAAGTAATGCCAAAACATTTCAGTCTCTACCTAACTGGATACTAGTGACCTTTTTCACCTTCTGTGACATACTCTTAATCTTCTTACCTTGCTATCTTCTTATCTAATTTGACAATAAACAAAATCTGACTTTTGCCTACACATTTTCACAGAAACAATGACATACTATATTTATTTCCCTACAAGAATATAAATTCCTTGTATATAGAAACCATGTTATATCACAATAAATGCGTTGCATGAATAAATACTTCTCCAGTCTTTCTTGCCACTCCTTCACACCTACCCAGCTTCCAGGCATACTGAATTACTTGCAGTCCTGCCATGACGCCACGCTGATGCACGTTTATACCTTTATATACAGCATGCTTCCTGCTAGAATGCCTCCACTTAATTCTGTACCTGAATCAGCTTTGTATTTATCCTTAAGAATTAGTTGAAACTTCACCTCTTTTAGAAAAACTTTTTAAATGATAGCTTCTAATATTTCATTGTGCCCCATATGTATTTTTTAGACTATATTGTATTGCTGATTTTTTTTTTTGCCTATCACTTCCATTAGACTAAAAGTGTTTACAGGCAAAAACTATGACTATCTTCACTGCATTCTCAGTCTCTAACAAAGTGCCTACCACTTAGCAGGCTCTAAATAAATATTTACAGACTAAAGCATGAATGTGTTTTGTATCAAATGCCAGACTCCATCTCTTAAATAACCTATAGTCTAAGTTTGCAGTCAAACAAAAAACAAGAGATACAAGAATATTTCTTTCTTTTTTTTTTTTTCTCAGAGACAGAGTCTCACTTTGTCCCTGATGCCACAGCTCACAGCAACCTCCAGCTCTTGGGCTTAGGTGATTCTCTTGCCTCAGCCTCTGGAGTAGCTGGGACTACAGGTACCCACCACAATGCCTGCTATTTTTTTTGTTGCAGTTTGGCCAGGGCCGGGTTTGAACCCACTACCCTCGGTATATGGAGCCGGCACCCTATCCACCGAGCCACAGGCACCGCCCAACATAAGAATATTTCTTTTTTTTTTTTTACACTTTTATTTATTTACTTATTTTTGCGGTTTTTGGCCAGGGCTGGGTTTGAACCCGCCACCTCTGGTATGTAGGCCGGCGCCCCACTCCTTTGAGCCACAGGTGCCGCCTGCGATATAAGAATATTTCTTAAAAGTATACATGATACTCTCTGTGCAACATATTTTAGGTTCAAAAGGAAATATATACCCCAAATGCATAGTTACCTCAACTCCATTATACAATCATGAATAAAAGTTTTCAAAAATTCTGCATATTATTTTCAGAGAGGGATAAAAGAAGATAACATTCCTGGCCTAAAAATGATGTCTATCACGTCAAAACACTCTATGCTGACTTCAAAAATGAATGAACAACAATGGAAAAAAAAAAAATAGCTGGACAATGTGGCCGGCACCTGTAGTCCCAGCTACTTGGGAGCCTGAGGCAAAAGAATCACTCCAAGAGTTGAGGTTGCTGTGAGCTGCGATGCCATAGCACTCTACCCAAGGCTATAGCTTGAGACTCTGTCTCAAAAAAAAAAAAAAAAAGTTATAAAAAGTAATTTTTAAAAATTCTCTTTTAAAGGCTCAATAAATCACACTGTCTTATCAAACCAATTTATGTTTGTAGATATTGCCTAAATCATTCCACTTTATATCAAATTGTTTAAAATAGGCCCCTCATAAGAAAGTAAATATAAGTAGATTTTAAAATCAATGGATAGAGCCAGAGCCTTTGTTTGCATCTCCTTATTCTACCACACACATTAATGGAACTCAAATTATAATAGTAAATATTATTTTAATAGAAGAACTGACTTATTAGCCACTTCTGTCAAAGTACCATATATGGACTTACATAGCTGAGCTACTGATTTAAGACATAAGCAGAGAGCCAAAGACTCACCCACATGGAAGAAAGGGAAGCTATCATTACACTCTCTTAACACTAACGACTTATTTCAAGCCTCTTCTTTAAAAAAAAAAAAAAATCACTTGGTAACAGCTTTATTATCTAAAGACAAAAACAAGGCTTGAAATTCACTTAAGTGCTTACTCTTGTGCTCTATTAATATTTTATCCTTTCATGGCCACAAGTTCCAGAAGCAAAGCACTAACAATAAACTAAAGACAACTTGCACATACGCTGGAGTATCTGCTTAACTTAACAAATTATTTTTCATATAACAGTATAGAAATGATTTAGAGAGTTATCACAACATCTCTAATTTTAGTTTCACATTTTAGTTTCATATTTAAGTACAAGAAGTTCAATAATAGTTTTTTTAAAGAAAAGTAACTAGTTATCAAATTAAAAAGGACTTTAAGTTTTCTTGGATTTCAGCTCGAGATATTTTCTAAAATACAATGGTCACATCTAAGATATAGTGCTGTTTGGTCCTTTTCCCTAAATGAGAAAAATTTCCTTCACATATTATCTTCCCTTCTGAGAACAAAAGAACAGCATAAAACCAAAACTTAATGCTAAAATATAAGGATCTAAAAATTTTTAAAACACCTCTTATTTGAAAACCTTTCTTAACATGACTTCCTGCACAAAAGTAATACAACTGAGATGCAATATTCTGCAAGATAATGATATAAAGACTTTGAAAAGCTAAATTCTCACTTCTATATAGAAACAATCTCTTGTATAAAAGCAATAAATTAAAAACATCTTATAAGATGTTCTTAAATTACTAGTTTTCAACTTGTGTTGAATGGGAAATTCCGAGGACAAGAAAACACAATGGGAAGCATAAAAAAATTCAATTTTGTCACCAAAAATATTCTATTTGGCCAAACTCAATTATAGTATCTTGTAACTATTTGGCAGAACGTCCATTTTAAGTTTCTCCTCAAGTATTAAAGTTAAAAACACACATTCTAAGCTACTAAAGGACTTGCCTAATCCCTTTATAGAGATTTATCAAAAGAAGTAACAAAGATCTAGATAGGAGATATGTTTTATAACTAAAATGAAGGAAAATATATGTGACAGAAAAAGAATAATTTTTGTATAGAGTAGCCATTAGCTATTAAACTAATTTTTTAAAGTTAGTACGTCAAATCTATACGTTTCAGGTAAATAAATCCATAATTTCTAGTGGGAAAGGGAAAACCTATTAAAACACTCCAATACACACTACATCTTCCAGTGGGCAAGCATCCGTGGAAAAACATGAAAAGATTTAGTTGGATTTTCCACTCAGTTAAATCAGTCCTATAACTAATGAAATGATAGCTCTAAAAGCCTCATAAAAGTTCACACTATTTTAATCATTTATCTTAGCATCTGAGTTAGAAGCAGCAAAGATTTTAAAAATATTAGATATTGTGAATACTGTAAAAAGAAACTGTGATGTTTCATTTTTCCTTAAAAACAAAGTGCTATCAGACTCTTATTTCTCTAAGTTATAAAATAAAAAAATAAACAGAATAAATCACACATCAGGATGCATAACTTAAATGATCAATGTGTCCTTCATATCATGAATTGCAGAAGGCTAGGCACTGATATTTTAAAGCAACATCCAAAAATTACCGTTCCTTAGTAAGAACTATGGCAGAAAAGTATGTTCATTAAGTTTTTCAGGAAAACAACTTACATTATCACCTGGTAATACGTAGTATTACTAGTCTCATGAGGCTATATGGTCACTACGCAGAAATACAAACACACTTAGAAAAAATTAAGAGACTACTTACACGAGCACTTTTTCTATATGGCTGTTTCAGCACTTAAATGATATAATGGAAGCAAACAGTAGATTAAAAGTATTTCACAAAGTCCAAATACCATTTTAACTTTCTATTCACCTGTTAAAATCCTAATTTAATGTCAGCAAGTTTTACAACAGAATAAAAAAAATCTACAATGTAAAAAATCTAGGAATCTTCTATGAAGATGTATATATTCCAAAATGCATCAAAAAGTTTTTGAATATATATTCTAGGAAAAACTAGAACTACTAAGACCACTTGAGATCTTGAACTTAAGTAGATTGAGACTAGAAAGTAAAGGACAACAGTGACACCTGGTGGACACATCAATTATATACCATGGATAGTACATCAAAATATTTTTAGTTTCACACATCTTAAACTACCTGAGGAATTATACAACAAATCTTTAGTTATAAACCAAAAGAAGCCAACTCTACCTCCAAAAGGCTTCTCAATATGCATGATCTAATCATTTTATAATAATAAAATGTTAACGAAGTACAAGTAAATATCTCAAGTCATCAGAGCTCTAAACACTGATTAAATATATCACTTGATATATTTAATATATATATTATATATACCAGTTGATAGGCCTATAAATTCATCCAACAGATTATGATAATAAAAATCATTTAAAATGTTATGAATGAAAAGAAGCACTGAAATAGAGGAATTTACTAAGAAAACTAAGAGCTGATTTACTTATAAATTTGTTCAAGCATGAGAAGTATGTATGTTATATACCCATATGATCTGTCAGACAAAATATAAAAAATGTTTGCAAACTAAGAGAAAACTACCTAATTTACAAAAATTTTTCAAAATTTTAAAAGCTGAAGTTAGTTCTCAAGAAAAGTTATTTAAAAGTAAAGATAATTACAATAAAACCAGGAAGTCATCTAAAAACAAATTTGAGTCTGGGTATCAGCAAGACAGTGAAATAGGATTTTCTAGTCCTTGTTCCTCCCTGCAGGAACATCAATTGGACAACTATCCACATAAAAATACCTTCACAGGAGCTAAGAAAATCAAGTGAAGGATTACAGCACCAGGGTGTAGCACAGAAATAAGAAAACATGTATTTAAAAGGGTAGGAAGGACAGTTTTATATTTCCCATGTACCCATGCCCCAACTCCAGGCAGCACAGTATGGAGAGAGATCCCTCTGCTTGGGGTAAATAGAGAGGAGTACTAGATTTTTGCCTCACACTTCAACATCAAGCCCAGCACTGAGCAGGACACCACAATTCCAAAACTCAAGACCAGTGCCCACAGACTGAGCCGCCAGGTCTCTGCTGGCATGAGGCCAACTCTCATAGACCCAGGCTCAAGGCTTGCCGGGCACGCTCAGGTTCTGGACCTGCCCTATGTCAGGCCAAGCCAGACTAGGCTAGGCTCTACAGATTCAGATTCCAAGCCCATCCTATTAACGTAGTCTCTAGCTCATTGCATGGCCAGACCAGCCCTGGCCCCTAGACTGCTCCTCACATTGAATTGGCCCCCACAGATGCAGGCTTCAGTTCTGTCCTAGGACAGGTTGGTCAGTAAAACCCAGCTTCCCAGCCAGCCCCTAAGACTCCAGGCTCCAGGGACACCCCACATTTTAGCTCAGCCCAGGGCTATGTTGGTCCATAAAAGTCCAGGTTTCAGTTCCCCTCCAGCACCACATTGGCACCCCCGGCCTCAAAGGGAAGACTGGCACCTGCCTCCCCCCACTTTCCAGTAGATCCAGAGTCTAGGTCCATCCCTGTAGACCCCAGCACTGAGGGAGGGTGATCTACAAACTCAAGCTGTAGGATTATCCTTGTGGACCTAGGTTCCAGGATGGCCCCTGCAGCCCCAGGATCCAAGCTAACCCTCACAGACCTAGCCTCTAAGTCAGGTCCTATAAACACAGGCTTCAGGCCAACTCCTATAAAAACCAGTTCCACATCTACCACCACAGACCCAGTCAACAAGTCCAGTGGATCCAGGCTCCAGGCCCAACCCTGCAAAGCCAGGCAGTAACCTGTTTACCAGCTGACCTAAGCACCAAGCCAGCCTGCTAGGACTTCAACAGCAAGCCTGTACACAAATCATGCCAGATGATCTACCAGAATCTCTAAAAAGGCTGACTGGTGAGGGGGTTTTCCAGAAAAAGCTTTTCTGTGAAAACTAAAATAAGTTCCTCCTTCTTCAAAAACAAAGACAATAGGACATGGCCACAAGACCAAGAACAATCAGGGAACCATGGCACCACCAAAGGACAGTAATTAAACCTAAAGAAATGAAGATTTACAAGCTGCTGAAGAATTCAAAATAGTTGCATTAAGGAAGTTTAGCAAGCTTAAAGAATATACAGAAACCAATTCAATGAAATTGGAAAAGTAATGAATGACCAACATGGGAAATTTAATAGAAAGACACTACGTTTAAAAACCAAATTCTGGAGCTGAATGAAATTTAAAAATGGAACAGAAATGATAGCAGAATTGGTCAAGCAGAAGAAGGAATCTATAAACTCAAAGACAGATTACTGGGAAGAGGAGAAAAAAGAAGATACATATAAAAAAATGGAGAAATCTTATAAAACGCATGCAACAGCATCAAAAGAACAAATATTCTAGTTTTAAGAGTTTAAGAAGAATAAGAGAAATACAAAAAGGTAGAGAAGGCTTATTTAAAGAAATAATAGCAGAAAACTTTCCAAATATGGAAAGAAACCTAATGGGCAGGTACATAAATGTCAAATTTAACTCCAGTCAGATTCAATTCAAATAAGATGACAGCAAGACTTATTATTATCAACCTGTGAAAAATCAAACATAAAAAAAGGATCCTGAAAACATCAAGAGAAAAGAAGAAATTTCATATAGAGTTCCAATGAAGCTAGCAGCAGATTTCTCAGGAGAGACTGGGATGATATATTTCACACAGTGAAGGAAAAAAGAAATTGCTAACAGAGAATAATAGTGTACAAGGCAAAGATATCCTTCAGAAACAAAGGAGAAACACACTCAGAGACAAACAAAAACTGATGGACTTCACCATCAACAGATCTGTCTTACAAGAAATGCTAAAGGAAGTTCAAACTGAAAGAAAAGTACAAGAGTTAGTAATACAAAAACATGAAAGTGTAAAACTCATTGGCAAAGTTAAGTACGTAATTAAATTCAGAATACTTTAATACTATAAAACTGGTGTGTAAATTACTTATACACACCAAGAGCATGAAGGTGAAAGGCAAAAGTATTAAAAAACAATAGCTTTAGTAATTAGTTAAGGGATATACTACAGTCAGGCACTACATAATGACTGTTCAGTAAAAATGATGAATCACATATATAACAGTGGTCCTATAGGTTATAACGGAGCTGAAAACTCACCTAGGGATGCTGTCACCACCATAATGTTATAATGCAACACATTACTCATGTGTTTATGGGGATGCTGGTGTAAACTAAGTGTTACTACAAAAGATCCAAAAATTTTTTAAAAACTATAAAGTAAAAAAGTTACAATAAGCTATGATGAATTTGTTATTGAAGAAAAATATTTTCATAAATTTAGTGTGTCCTAAGTGTTCAGTGTTAAATAAGGTCTACAGTAGTGTACAGTATGCCCTGGATCTTCACATTCACTCACCATTCACTCATTGACTCACCCAGAGCAACTTCCAGTCCTATAAGCTCTGTTCACACTAAGTGCCCTACATAGGTATATTATTTCTTATCTTTTATACATTTTTTAAGTTTATATACAGAAATACTTACCATTGTGTTACAATTACCTACTGTATTCAGTACAGCAACATGCTTTACAGGTTTGTAGCTTAGAAGCAATAGGCTATGTCATATAGCTAGAGGTATAATAGGCTGTATTAAGTTTGTAGAAGTATATTCTATGATGTTCACACAATGACAAAATTGCTTAACAATGGATTTCTCATAATGTACCCTCTTTATTAAGTGACATATGATTGTATATAAAAATACATAAATTGTGACATCAACAACATAAAATGGGGGTAGAATAAAACGGTAGAGTTATTTTATGCAATCAAAGTTAAATTGTTATCACCTTAAAATACCAGAAGATTCTTAGTATAACCATAAGATTTTTTTGTGTAAGTTTCTTAATAAACACAAAGCAAAAACCTACAGACCATACATAAGAGATAAAAAGTAAGGAATTAAATCATTCATTTAGAGAAAATCACCTAGTTGGTAAGTAAGTCAGCAAGAGGGAGAGAAAGCAACAAAAAAAGATCTACTAAACAAATGAGAAAAATAACTAACCAAATGGAAGTACTAATTAGGTCTTTACCTTAAAAATAAATGAATTAAATTTTCCCATCAAAGGGCACAGAGTGATTGAATGAATAAACAACACCCAGCTATATTATGCCCACAAAAGACTCACTTCACCTTCAAGAACACACGGAAGACTGAAAGTGAAGTGATAGAAAAAGATATTCCATACAAAGGGAAACCAAAGGAGAATAGGGGTAGCTATACTAATATTAGATAAAATAGACTCTTAGTCAGAAACTATAAAAAAGACAAAGAAGATCATTACATTATGATAAAAGGGCCAATTCACCACAAGGATATAATAACTACAAATAATTCAAATTGTATGCCATAAATCTATCGAAATAAAAAAAAGTAGGGGATTGGATAGTGCCTGTGGCTCAAGGAGTAGAGCACTGGCCCTATATACCAGGGGTGGCAAGTTCAAGCCTGGCCCCAGCAAAACTGCAAAAAAAAAAAAAAAAAGTAGGGGACTTTAATACCATATTTTCAGCAGTAGACAGATCATTGAGAACGAAAATCAATTAGGAAATATCAGACTTCAACTATACTCTACCAAACAGACACATACAGAACAATCCATACAACAGCAACAGAATCCACATTCTTCTTAACCACATGCAGAACATTCTCCAGAAAAAGAACCATGTTAAGGCACAAAACAAACTTTCACAAATTTAAGAAGATATATGTAGTAAATCATATCAAATATCTTTTCTGACCACAATAGTATGAAACTAGAATCAATAATAGAATTTCAAAAAATTTACAAATATATGCAAATTAAATAACATGCTCCTTACCGAAGAATGAGTTTAACAAGAAATTAAAAAGGAAATTTAAAAATATCTTAAGACAAACAAAAATGGAAATAGAATATCCCAAAATTTATGGGGTACATTCAAGGCAGTTCTAAGAAGGAAGTGTATGATAATAAACACCTACCTCAAAAAAGATCTCAAATAAACAACCTAATGATACCCTTCAAGCAACTGAAATAAAAAGAATAAACTAGGCCCAAAATTAGCAGAAGGAAGGCAGTAATAAACATCATAGCAGAAATAAATAAAATATAAACTAGAAAAACAATAAAAAACACTGAACATGAGTTGGTTTTTTTTCAAATGATAAACAAAATTGTCAATTTTTTAGCAGAAAAAAAGAGAGAAGATTCAAATAAATGAAATCAGAAATGAAAGAAGAAACATCACAAATGATACCATAGAAATGCAACAGATCCTAAGAGACTATTACAAATAACAACATTGAATTAGACAACCTAGAAGAAATGCATTAATTCCTAGACACGTACAACCTACCAAGACTGAATCACAAAGAAAGATAAAATCTGAATAGAACAATAAAGACTAAAGAGGGTGAATTAATAATAAAAAGTCTCCCATTAAAGAAAAGGCCAGGACCTAATGACATGGTTTTAATATAAGAGAAGCAATACTTCCAAACACCACTTACAAGGAAAGCATCATCCTTACACCAAAGCTGAGCAAGGATGCTACAAGGAAAGAAAATTATAGGCCAGCATTCCTGATGCACATAGATGCAAAAGTCCTCATCAAACTATAAAATGTAAATTACATTCAACAGCATATTAAAAGGATCATTCATCATGATTAAGCAGGATTTATCCTAGCGATTCGAGGATGGTTCAACATATGCAAGTCAATAAACATGATACATGACTTCAATAGAATAAAAGACATCTCAATAGATACAGACAAAGCATTTGACAAAATCAATTTCCTTTCATGATAAAAACTTTGTACAAATCAGGTATAGAAGAAATGCACCTCAGTCAAAGCATCTGACAAAGTCAATTTCCTTTGATGATAAAAACTCTGTACAAATTAGGTATAGAAGAAAAAGGCCATGTATGACAAAACCATATCTAACATCATACTCACTGGTGACAAGTTAAAATCTGTTCCTTTAATATCAGAAACAAGACACTTTCCACTTCTATTCAACATAGTATTGGAAGTCCTAGCCAGAATAATTATGCAAAAGAAAGAAATAAAAAGGAACTTGGGCAACACCTGTGGCTCAGTGGATAGGGCGCTGGCCCCATATACCGAGGGTAGTGAGTTCAAACCCAACCCTGGCCAAACTGTAAGAAAAAAATAGCCAGGCGCAGCAGGCACCTGTAGTCTCAGCTGCTCGGGAGACTAAGGCAAGAGAATTGCCTAAGCCCAGGAGTTGGAGGTTGCTGCGCTCTACGTAGATAAAGTGAGACTCTGTCTCTACAAAAAATTAAAAAAAAAAAAAAAAGGAACACAAACTGTAAAGTAACAAAGTTAAATTGACTCTCTTTGCATATAACATGACCTTATGCACAGAAAACCCCAAAGATAAACACCAAGAAACTATAAGAACTATAGATAAATTAAGTAGAGGTGCAGGATACAAAATCAATGTTAAAAAACCAGTAACATTAGCCAGGTGTTTTGGTAGACACCTGTAGTCACAGGTCCTTGGGAGGCTGAGGCAAGAGGATCTCTTAAACCCAAGAGTTTGAGGTTACTGTAAGCTGTGATGCCACACACTCTACCAAGAGCGACATAGTAAGACTCTATCTCAAAAAAAAAAAAAAACAGTAACATTTCTATACACTAACAATGAAATATCTGAAAAAGAAATCAAGAAAACAATTCCATTTACAATAGCTACAAAAAAAGTTTAATAATAAATTTAACCAAGATAACCTGAATGCCATACGATGAAAACTATAAAACAGTGAAGAAAGAAATTAAGAAGACACAAATAAACAGAAAGATATTGCAAGTCTATGGAGTAGAAGAAAGATATTTCAAGTCTATGGAAAAGAATGCTATTAAAATGTCCATACTACTCAAAAGTAAGCTATAGATTCAATGGAATTTCTATCAAAATTCCAATGACATTTTTTCCCAGAAAAAAAAATCCTAAAAGTCATATGGAACCACAAAAGACCTCAAATAACCAAAGTAATCTTGAGTAAAATGAACAAAGCTAGAGTCATCACATTACCTGTGTTCAAAATATACTGGTTACAAAGCTATAGTAATCAAAATAGCATGGTACTGGCACAAAAACAAACAGAACAATGATACAGAATAGAGAGTCCAGAAATAAATTCACACATATATGGTCAATTAATTTTCAAGAAAAGTGCCAAGAATAAGCAATGGAGAAAGGATGGTCTCTTTAATAAATTGTGAAGAGAAAATTGCATATCTACCGGCAGAAAAGTGAAATTAACCTTTATATCATATACAAGAATCAGCTCTAAACAGATTAAAGACTTAAAAGACCTGAAACCATAAAACTACTAGAAGAAAACACAGGGGGAAGCTTCTTGACAATGTTCTGGGCAATGATTTTTTGAATATGACCCCCAAAGCATAAGCAATAAAAGTAAAAATAGACAAGCAGGGCTACATGTAACTACATGTAAGCAAAGGAAACAATCAAGGGTGAAGAGAGAGCCTATAGAAAGGGTGAAAATATGTACAAATCATGCCTATAAGGAGTTAATAGCTAAACTATATAAGGAACTAATATAACTTAAGAGAAAAAAAAAATAATCTACCTGATTTTACAGTGGGCAAAAGACCTGAACAGATCTTTTGTTTCTCAAAAGTAAACATATAAGTGTCCAACAGGTGTATCAGAAAAATGTTCAGTACCACTAATTATCAGGGAAATGCCAATGAGATATCACTTCACACCTGTTAGCATGGCTATTATCAAAAAGACAAAAGATAACAAGTGTTGGTGAGGGAGGATGGGGAAAAAGAGAATCAATCCCTTGCACACTGTTGGTGGGAATATAAATTAGGACAAACATTATGGAAAAGAGTAAGGAGGTTCTTCAAAAAGTTAACAATAGAACTACTGTATGACTATCTATACTCTCATGTCCAATGAAGCATTATTCACAATAGCCAAGATATGGAGTCAACCTATGCGCCCATCAATGAATAAATGGATTAAAAAATATGGTACATTACACAATGGAACATTACATAGCTTTAAAAAGAAGAAAATTCTGCCTTTGCAACAACATGGATCAACCTGGAGGATATCACGTTATGTGAAATAAGCCAGGAACAGAAAGACAAATGCCACATGATCTAACATATATGTGTAATCTACAAAAGTTCAATTTATATAAGAAGAAGGGGTAGAACGATTCCAAGGGCTATGTCAGGGAAGATATAGGGGAGATGTTAGTGAAAGAACACAAAATTTCAGTTAGATAGAAGAAAAGTTCAAGAGATGTACTGAACTACATAATGACTATTCATAGCAATGTATTATATTATATTCTTCAAGATAGCTAAGAGAGTAGGTTTAGAGTGTTTCTCACCACAAAAAAAGTTGTAACTACCATGTTTCCCCCAAAATAAGACACTGTCTTACATTTATTTTTTCTCAAGAAGACACACCAGGGCTTATTTTCAGGGGATGTCTTATTTTTATTAAGTATAATATGACAATCTACATTTATTCAAATATAGTTAAGTCGGGGGGGGGCGGAACCAAGATGGCGGACTGCAGCCAGCTTTTTACAGAAGCTCCCGTCCAGAAGGAGGCTGAAAGGACAGAAGTTTAGCTACTTAGCTGATGGTCTGGAGCAGAGCCAAGAGAGAAGAATGAGGAGCACACTCCAACCTTCCTGA
>CAUYQV010007648.1:0-24660 GCA_963574575.1 Galagoides demidoff
AGGCTCGGCGCCTGTGGCTCAATCGGCTAAGGCGCCAGCCATGTACACCTAAGGTGGCGGGTTCGAATCCCCAGCCTGGGCCCGCCAAACAACAATGATGGCTGCAACCAAAAAATGGCCGGGCGTTGTGGCGGGCACCTGTGGTCCCAGCTACTTGGGAGGTGGAGGCAGGACACTCACTTGAGCCCAGGAGTTAGAGGTTGCTATGAGCTGTGATGCCATGGCACTCTACCCAGGGGGATAGCTTGAGGCTCCATCTCAAAAAAAAAAAAAAAAAGCTAAACAATACATAACTAAATGAAATTTGTGAACCTTAACCAATTCCATGATTGGGAAGAAGAGAAAAAAGACATTTTGGGGGACAAATGGATAAGTCTGAGTATGGATATATACAAGGTGATATTAATGAATGAATGTTACATTTCTTAGGTGTGATAATGGTTTATGGTTATTTAGAACAATGTCATTCATAGGAGATTCATGTTGAATTAACAAGTGACATATCAGGATGTCTGCAATCCCAATTCTACATGGCTTAGTAAAACAAACTTAGTAAAACAAACTTAGTAGACCTGGATATACATATAGATGCAGATACAGTAAATGCAGTTAAATATATTAATTGAGAAGCTAAACGAAAACTATAGGGATACTAAGCAAGGTGCAGTAGCTCTTGCCTATACTCCTAGCACTTTGAGAAACTGAGGCAGGTGGATACTTGAGGCCAAGAGCTCAAGACAAGCCTGGGAAACATAGCAAGAAATCATCTCTACAAAAAATAAAAAATAAAAAATTAGCTGGGCATGGTGCTATATGCCTGTAGTCCCAGCTACTTTAGAGGCTAAGGTGGGAGGACTGCATAAGCCCAGGAGTTTGAGGTTATAGTGAGCTTTGAACATGCCAGTGCACTCCAGCCTGGCAACAGAGCAGAACCCTGTTTCAATAAATAAGCAAACAAACAAACAAAACAGATAAATAAGGGGAAAAAAGATAAGTGTAGGGATATTTATTATATTAGCTTATCATCTTTCCTATAGGTGAGGGCGAAAAATTTGTAAAAAAAATCTGGGGAAAAATTAAGTTTAAATTAACATTAACATTTGGCAATACTATAAATTATTAAAATAGGCGTATCCTATGACCCAATAATTGCACTTCTCTAAATCTCCCCTAAAAAAACATCCATGTGCACAAGAAAGAATACACAAAGGTGATGGACTGTATGCAATTACATGTTTCATAAAATTGTGACCTTTATCTTCCAAAGAACTGATCTCCTTTACCAGCTATGTTGACGCAAACAGCCAGGATAAGAGGGCCACATGGCAAGATACTGAAAGCAAAGCTAAGGAAAGCCTACAGTTGATAGTATGAAAGTGACACCCTCAGTCACAAAAATCTGACCACAAAAAAATGAATTCTACCAACATCCACACATCAGCTTGGAAGTAAATTCCTTCCCTGTCATGCTTCAGACGAGATAGCCGCTCTAGCCCCACACCTTAATTAGTACACTGTGAGACTGTAAGCAGAGACCCAAATAAGCCATTCCTGGAATCCTGACCCACAGAAACCATGAGCTAACAAATATATGTTTTTTTAAACCACTAAGTTTGTGGTAACTATGCAGCATAAGAAAACTAATATTACACAGAAAAATGAGTATTCAAACACAGACTTACATAAAAAACACAAGAAATATATTATAATGCAGATATAACACTCACATTTCAAAAACTAGACAAGTGATATCACAAAATAAAAAAATAGACAAGTAAACAGTTAACTGATAGAAGGTAGCCACTGGAAAAGAAAACTGAAAGCTGAAGGAGTTAGCAGATCAGAACTGATTTCTGAAGAAAACACGATAACATTTGGTTTTCATAAAAAAAAATGTTATAAAATTTATGATTTAATGTATTTTGCTTACCCAACTCATAACTTGAAGAAATCTCTGTGGATAGAACACATTTTCCACATCCAATAAAGTGAGATAAGACTGAACTGCATAGAGTCTTAATTGTTGATTTTCTGTTTCATCATCAAAACCTACAAAGAAATTTATATACCATTCAACCAAATTCTCCTAGGACTCTGCAATTAAAACATTTAATTTAAAAATCTTCACTTTACAGAATATAATCGTTTACCAACCTTCTGCTAGCAGTCTCAGAAAGTTACTGGGAATATCAGGATGCATTACATCTCCTCCCACTGAAAACACAGCATTCATTGTCTGAATAAACCACGCATTATCAGGAGCATATGTGTCCACAGTGTTAAGAACAAGTGCACTTCCAAATGCCACATATTAAAATTGTCTTTCTGAAGCAACCTTTGCAAAAATAACCCCAATTCATCCTAGTGTGGCATTTTTATCTTTAACCTCTGCCATAAGTTGTTCTAATCTCCAATTTTACATAAAATAGATACTCAGCAAAAGTTTGTTTAGAAAACTTAATAAACTGAGTTTATGTTACTTTAGCAGCAGGCTTGCATATAATAGGCATCTAATAAATAAGTGTGAAACAAATGAAAGAAATAAAGTAGCTAACTAAGGAAAAACAATGGAAAATTATATACACTTCAAATATTGTGGTGTATCTACTTGAACAAGCTGCTCAACCTCTTTTGTAATCTGCTCATCATCAGTTCTAAAATTCTGTCATTCTGCTGACCAGAACTATAGCCTTATCCAGGAGAAAACTATACTTAAGTAATTTCCAATTTGATTAACATTATTCACTTATTCTTTCTTAGTATTAAACATTTTTAAAAGAATGGAATATCCTTATGACCTGTAAAGTTCCTCTCACTTTTAAAAAACAAATAAGAAGAAAAGTAATTAATGAAGCTCCCAACTACTTTATTGGGACAGTTTCTAGCATAGACAGCAGCGTATGGAAAGGATAAGCTTTAGCATCCTGACCACCTCCCCTACACACACACACACACACACACACGCACACACACACCCTTTCCAAAGCACAAGAACCCATACTTTCAAAACAAAAAACAGGTAAAAGTGAAATCAGGAGGGACTAAAGAGAACCATGTAGAGGTTCTTATACTTTGTACCTTCTTATTCAAAATATTGACTAGCTGAACAAAAGAAACCAGGAAAAGAGCCGCCACCCCCTAAAAAGTCTACATAAATTTCTGGTTTTGATGAGAAAAATAGAAATTATTGCTGGGTCTTTTGATCTCAACTTGCAAGATCATATGTATACCAATCATTTTAAAATCACTATGTAACTAAGTATTTTAAGACTCTTGGTCCAGACAAAGGATATTTCTCAGCCAACTCAGCTATTTTACCAACCAAATTGACGATGACATATTCTTCTTTGGTCTGATGTAAATATTCAAGCATTTTCTGGACAATAACCGTTATATTCTGTGCATTAGTAATTCTGTAAAGAAGTTCCAGAGTCTATTTAAAGAAATTAAAAACAGTTAACACCAATAAATATAACACATAGATTTATTTATTATAAAATGGATTCTTCTACTTTTAGGTACATCTACTAGACAGTCAGTTAATAGGTAACTTAGAAGTGCAAATTTTAACGAAAAATAAAACTTAGAAAGGCAAAATTATTGTCAAAAAATAAATAATGATCAATTCTAAAGTCTAAAAGCTTTCTTTAGAGATAGATAATTTCCATCTGATATTTATACATGACAGAACATGTAAGGACTAAAGAATTAAAAGGTTTACAATATATTTTCTAAAAACATAAGAGCTCTCAAGTGTACATTACTCATGCCTATGGGGGTGTGTGTATGTACACACATGTGTGTGCCTATGTATAAATCCAATCTTGCAAACTGCTTCCCACACTACCCAAACAATAGAAAATAGCACTGAGCAGGTCTGGCAATTGAAATCAAATGGCTTCTCTGGACTGACAAAAGTTAGTGGCCCAAGCACCTGAAAGCCTAGCAAAGCCTATGCTCAAAATCTCAGGCATAGTCAAGAACTGCTTTATAGCTACTTTCCGAGTGCTGGCAAATATACCTCTTGCTTGCCTCAAGGACACCCAGTACAAAAGAAAGCTCCAATTTGGCTGGTTTTCCAAGGTCCTAGATTAAGGTTCCAAAAATATAACTCCTTGAAATCAATACGAGTTCAAAGGCAATACTAAGAAAGCAACATTTATTGGAGTTTTAAGATCAACAATATTAGCTGCAAGAGAATTTTCACATATCCTTTTTGTCAAATTTGTTCAAAACATCTTTAGGGCTCTTTCTAATTTTTTAACTCTTACAGTCAAGACTTCAAATAAAAAGCATAACATAGATTTTAAAAAAAAAAACTATCTTAGGGGACTAGGGGCCATGGCTCACGCCTGTAATCCTAGCCCTCTAGGAGGTCAAGGCGGGTGGATTGCCTAAGCTCAGGAATTCAAGAGCAGCCTGAGCACAGGCAGACCTCGTCTCTAAAAATAGCCAGGTGTTGTGGCAGGTGTCTATAGTCCCAACTACTTGGGAGCTGAGGCAAGAGAATCACTGGAGCCCAAGAGTTTGAGATTGCTGTGAGCTATGACAGCACATCACTCTACTGAGGGCAACAAAGTAAGACTCTATCTCAAAAAGAAAGCTATTTTATTTAATGTTTGACTCCATTTAAATCTATAAATACAAAAGTCTCACCTACCAGTAGCTGTTAATTTATGCAGCTGCTTCAGACATGCTCCCTGGGTATTCCAAACTATACGTTATATATTTTTAGATAATATACTCAAAATTTATTTCCTACTCTAAGACTTCAAAATTTGGCATTTCTAGGACTGAATGGGTGGGGGAGATTATGGTATTAGGAATTATATTACTCTATTGCTACAGTTCTTTTCCATTCAGCTTTTGGTAGCTCCTTCTCATCTTTTCTCCCCTAGTTTGAAAGAGTGGTAATAAAACTAAATAAAAAGGAATCCCACTGCAACCAACAGGTCACCCCACACCCAAGTACCAAAGTTTTTGCTACATCATTACTAACAGTGGTTAGAAGTGACAATAGCATCAAGGAGACAGTACTCAGTGCCTTCTTTAGGCACCACTGAGACTCAGCACCCTAAGAATTCTTCCCCTAAGAATTTAAACTACTTTTTTCAAAGCAGGTAATAGACCAAATGGATCAAACTTGCTCATTATAAAAGTTGCCTATTTTCCCCTTGACTCTCATTTTTAAGTGAGAACCCAATAATTAAATATGGTAGTCTCCCCCTTATCCCTGCTTCACTTTCTAGTTTTCCTTATTGTCAGCAACCACAATTCAAAAATATCAAATGGAAAATCCCACAAATCAACAATTCATAAGTTTTCAATTATGCACCATTCTGAGTAGCATGGTAGAATCTCATGCCACTGCACTCCATCTATGCGAGACATGCATCATCCCTTTGTCTAGCATATCCATGCTGTATATGCTACAGATCCATTTGTCACTTAGTAACAATGATGTCTTGATTATTATATGACAACATAGTATATTTAAGGTTCAATAAAACCTAACATACATTGGTATATGTAAGGTTCAGTACTATCTGTAGTTTTGGGTATCCACTGGAGAATATTGGAATGTATTCTGTGGACAAGGAGGACTAAAGTATAGCAAAAAGAAAACTGTATCTAAGTCATCCTTGTTCAACTTAGTAGTCAATCACCCAAAGGAAATGCATGTGTCATATGTGTTAAAGTAGAAAGGAAACTGGGAATATCTAGATCAGGGGTCCTGTTCACTGTCCCTCAGACCATTGGAGGGCCAGACTGCAGGCCCCGGGACAAGTTGGCTGCTAAGCAGGACAGGCAGCAGAGGCAAAAACACCTGGCAGGCCAGATAAATGTCCTAGGCAGGCCGCACGTGGCCGGCAGGCCGTAGTTTGAGGACGCCTGATCTAGATGTATATACAGCCTTATAATTATTTCTTTTTGCCCCTTAGATCCTGCTTATTTTTCTACAATGCCTGTACACAGAAACTAGTACACCAGCATTCAAAGTAGATTAACAATTTTCAGATGATTAAAAATATGAATTAAAAATATATATGCAAATTTCTCAAAAATATTTTTGCTTTAACAATGCCTTTTAAAATTCATAATCTTCAAAAATTACAATTATTATTCTCTCAATAAACTCTCCTATTTTTAGCTCATTGCCTTTAAGAATCTGTTTAACAGATTCTCTCTTTTTTTTGGAGACAGAGTTTCACTTTGTCACCCTCGGTAGAGTGCCATGACATCACAGCTCACAACAATCTCCAGCTCTTGGGCTTACGCTAGTCTCTTGCCTCAGCCTCCTGAGTAGCTGGAACTACAGGCGCCTGCCACAATGCCCGGCTATTTTTTTGTTGCAGTTTGGCCAGGGTTGGGTTTGAACCCGCCACTCTCAGTATATGGGGCCAGTGCCCTACTCACTAAGCCATAGGGACCGCCCAACAGATTCTCTTTGTTATCTTTAGTATTTTTATAATCAGTAATAAAACTTTTCACTCTTAACTAAGTTCTGCATGCTATTTTCAGCAAAGATACAAAGTGATTTCCTACATAAGAATTAATAGAAATATTTATATAGACATTCAACTAGACACTGAAGCAATTTTACAAAAAGAACAAGCTAAAAACAAATGAAGTATATTACTACACCTTTCCTTCCAAGTTCAAATCATTTTATGGATATCTTTACTGATTTTTTCTTTTCTTTTTTTTTTTTTCTGAGACAGAGTCTCACTCCACTACCCAGGCTTGAGTGCCATGGCATCAGCGTAGCTCACAGCAACATCAAACACCTTTGTTCACGCAATCCTCTGCCTCAGTCTTCCAAACAGCTGGGACTACAGGTCCCAGCCATAACACCCAGACAATTTTTTGTATTTTTAGTAGAGAGGGGGTCTCACTCTTGTTCAGGCTGGTCTTGACTCCTGAGTTCAAGAAATCTGCCTGCCTCAACCTCCCAGAGTGCAATGATTACAGGCATGAGCCACCACGCCCAGCCTTCACTGATTTTTTTTTTAATACTCCTATTTAATAAGGAATTCATTAACTCATTTTATAGATGTATTAAGAGAATAATGAAAAAATATTAATTACCATAAATTACATCTTAAATTGTATAGTAACAGGAGTACAACTGGAATTGTACTAACAGGAAACTTTGGAGTAAACTTCAGGTTCCCCATTGGTACAATGCTTAGACCAAAAAGATATCAATGACCCCACATAGATAACTGGACCTAACCTTTACAACTCATTCTAAAACATTCTTGCAGACACTGACATAGTACTTTGTAGAAAAATTACCTACACTTTAATAAAAAGAAGTAAAAGCATTCAAAAGTTAAAATATTCACACACACAGACACTGCCTGCTACTTTAACCTCTCTCCAGAACACCAACAAAAAGTTTAAAATTTTTAACACTTCATGTACACTAGTCAGAATACGAGTTTACCTCTCTTTTAATAATAGGATCAGGATGATCTAAACATTCAATTATTGTCATCTGATGTTGAAGAGCCAGAGTAGGATCCTGTTGAATAACATAGGTAAGAGCCTTCAGTCCTATAAATAAAGATTACATTATACAAAGTAAATTGAAACACATACCCAGCAAATTTCAAAAGCTTTCTCCATAATTTCTGTCAAAAGAACCAATTATCTTACCTAAGTATTTGAGATTTATTTTAGGTGATAGAACAAATTTTCCAATGCACTTCGCAGCCTTCTCAAGTAATTCTGATTTAGGATAAATAGAATAGATTGTATGTACACATTCAAACAAAATAGCTAGAGAAAGAAAAATAAAAATGACAGGTATTATGCCCAAGCATAATAAAAGAACACATTTGTGTAGAATTTGTAACAAGATAAGCTAACTGGAAAGTTAATTTTAGTCAAAAATCTTATTTATGGAAATTTTTCAAAGAAACAAATTTTACTGTTTTCAGGCCTGCACAGTTACTAGGATTAAGTTACCATGGTACAATTTAAAGAGAATTATTTTTACTGATGGATAATAATGATACATTCATTCATACACAGTATTTACTGAACACCTCCTAAGTGCCAGGCATGAGTTTAGCACCATGAATACAGCAGTAAACAACACAGACAAAAAGCCCTGCCCTCAAGGAGCTCAGAATCTGATGAACACAAAAATAATATATTTGTTGTTTCTATATGAATAGATCTTGCCAACAACACTCCTTGAATGCTTTAACATGGTTTATTCTCAAGTAGTTTCTATCACTTATACACAATAATGGCATAAGTAGTTTATTTCAACATAATTATTTCATGATGATATAGCCTTTATTTCAAAGATAAAGTCACTTATTGCAGTTTTTTTTTGGCAGGGGCTGGGTTTGAACTCGCCACCTCCGGTATATGGGGCTGGTGCCCTACTCCTTAAGCCACAGGCACTGCCAGCAAGGTCTCTTATTCAAAATTCTTTTTTTTTTTTTGAGACAGAATCTCACTGTGATGCCCTAGGTAGGGTGCTGTGGCATCATAGTTCACAGCAACCTCAAACTCTTAGGCTGAAGCAATCATCTTGAGTACTGGTAGCTGGACCTACAGGCATACACCATAACGCCCAGCTAATTTTCTCTTTTGGGTAGAGAAGAGGTTTCACTCTTGCTCAGTATGTTCTCAAACTCCTGACCTCAAGAAATGCACCTGCCTCAGCCTCCCAGAGTGCTAGGATTATAGGTATAAGCCAACCCACCTAGCCTACTCAAAAATCCTTAAGCTGTTTCTTTAAAATTAACCTTAAAACACATAGAACAATCTATTAAACAACTTGATAGTTGTTCAAATTTGACTTTGTGATATACTCCAAAGTCTGATAACTATGATAGATAATCAATGTGGACACTAATTTTTTTTTTTTTTTGCCATTTTTGGCTGGGGCCGGGTTTGAACCCGCCACATCTGATATATGGAGCCAGTGCCTTACTCCTTGAGCCACAGGTGCTGCCCCAACCGTAAATAGTTTTCTCAAAATCTTTTAAAAAGCATGAGTCAATGAATTGAAGTTTGCCATATTAAAGAAAAATCTCTGACATACCGTAAAGTCTTAAATGCCCTACAGTATCATGGTATCAGGAGTAAGACAAAGTGAAGGCACAAAATCAGTACTAAGTGTACTACAGGCTGAAGTACATCTGTCCTTGACAGAATCACTCCTCCATTTCCAAAATCTTAAAACATAACAACCAGACACATTATTTATGTACAAGATAACATCCTGAACATTCAACTAGCTATGTTTTAGACTATGTTGCCTCTCAATTTATGCACACGAAGTTTTATAAACCTATTCTAAGGGGGGAAAGATGGAAGGAGAGAAGAAATCAGAAATAGACTAATTTTTCTTTAAGAAAGGAATTGATTTTAATTAAAGGAAAAACTACAGAGTTAGTTGAACCTAAAGATACTTTGTTTTTCAGTATATTGTGCTATAACATGTCTTTATGCTGTGCTGTGTAAAAACGTTGGCTTTCTGATTCACGAACTGAACAAACTAACAAAGAGGGCCTTTGTCAACTGACAAACCAACTAAGGCAGGAATGGACAAACTGCTAATAAATCTAGCCTTCTACTTTGCAATGTTGCAAACTAAGAATGCTTTTGCATTTTTAAAAGAATGTAAAAGACAAAACCAACAAAAAACAAAGAGGAATACACAACAGAAATCTATGTGACCTGAAAAACCTAAAATACTATATTTACTATCTAGCTGCCTTTTTGGAAAAAGTTTGCTGAACCCCAAACTACCATGACAGTCTCAAGTAAGATTAAAAATGATGGTACTCCATTTTCCATCATAACTGACATACTTTTCTTTATGGTTTCCTGTCATTTAGAATTCTTCTGCTATTTGATTTTTTTCCTAACAAAAGTTTGGCATTACCCATCTAAAATTTACCCTTTGACGTTGAGATTCTGAGACACTAGTATAGAACACTCTTACATTCATAAGACTTCTGAGACACTAGTATGGGAAAAATTAATAGTTTAAAAATTGCACATATTATTAGTTTCTTTAGGCATAATCAAACCAAAAATGAATTTAATAGATTTTTAAATTATTTTCCCCACATAGGACTAAGTCCCTTTACTCTCTAACTCTACAAAAATTTGAGTGTAAGTCCATAATTGAAAGAGAGAGAAGCCATTTTGCTATCTCCTCTCTGCAGTGGTTAAAGTAAATTGCATTTGAGAATTTCTAAACTTAAAAGCACAACATGGGTGGAAACAGCCTAAATGCCCACCGACCCCCGAACAGATTAACAAGCATGGTATATGTAGACCATGGAATACTATTCACCCATTAAAAAAGAGGGAGACTTTACATCTTTTGTATTAACCTGGATGGAGGTGGAACACATTCTTCTTAGAAAAGTTTCACAAGAATGGAGAAGCAAGAATCCAATGTACTCAATACTAATATGAAGGCAGTAGATGAGCTAATACAAGGGGGTGGTTGGGGAATGACAACTGTAGCCAAAAAATAGCCAGGCGTTGGGGCAGGCACCTGCAGTCCTAGCTTCTTGAAGGCTGACACAAGAGTATCACTTAAGCCCAAGAGTTTGAGGTTGCTATGAGCTGTGACACCAGGGCACTCTACCCAGGGAGACACAGTGAAACTATGCCTCAAAATAAAAAAAAATTTTTTCCTTAGCATTTTTTCTTTTTGCTCTGTTCCTTCCCTTCCTAGTTTTAGCAGAGGAAGAGTCTGGCTCTGCTCAGACTGGTAAGGACCAGATGATTTCAAGGGACCTTCCAGTCCAGCCCCCTCAGAATCCTTGAGTTACAAGCATGACCTTAGCACTGTCCTAATCAATACCGTTTCTTCCATTACTTTCAGTCTCTCTTCCTGACCTCCTTCTCTCCTGTTCTCCAAGTTTTTTTTCCTCTTTCTTCTTCTGTTATTCCTCCTTCCCTTTTTTTCTTTTCTTCTTTTTTTCTCTTATTCTTTCCTTCTTTTTTACTCTTTCTTTTCCCCCTGTTTCTCCCTGCCTACTTCTTACCTTTCTCCCCATTTTGGCCTCACAACAAGAGGTCTCTTCATCACATAAACTCTGAGACAAGGTAACAAGAAGGAAAGGAGGACCTGTGAAGGAAAAAGGTACACAAAGAGGTGAACAAGAAGAAAGCACACATGAAGAGGAACCAACAGAAAAATTCAGACACCATGAAACCAAAATAGAGCAACTCCTCCAACGGACCACAAGGCAGCCTTTACAGAAGACTCATCTTATAAAGAATTAATGGATCTGACAGAAAGGGAAGTTAAAATATGAATGATTAAGACAATAAAGGGAATGGATGAGAAAATAAGACAGAACCAAAAGTCAGATGAGAGATATGTAGAATATAGAAAAGATACAGATGAGCTTAAAGAAATGAAGGAGACAATCAGGGAATGTAAAGAAGCAGTAGAAAGTATCAAAAATAGATTAAATCCTGGAGAAGAAAGAACATCAGAGTTAGAGGATAAAGTCTTTGAGTTAACACAGGTAGTTAAGAGTCAGAAAAGAGACAGAAAGCAGAACAGGCACTTATAGAACCATGAGACACCACAAAGCATTCAAACATATGGATAATAGGAATCCCTGAAGGGAAAGAAGATTGTCCCAAAGGTATGGTAGCCCTACTGGAGACTATCATAAATGAAAACGTCCCAAGTTTTACTAAAGATCCTGATACACTCCTTTCAGATGGAAATCGAACCCCAGGTCACCTCAACTCTAACAGAGCCTCTCCAAGACACATTGTAATGTAACTGTCCAAAGTCAAGATGAAGGGCAGAAAATTCTACAAGCAGCTAGGAATAAGCACCAATTGACCTGCAAGGGCACAGCTATTAGGATGACAGCAGACTTTTCAACTGTAACTTTCCAAGCAAGAAGAGCATGTCATTCCACCTTCAACATCCTTAAACAAAATAATTTTCAGCCCAGAATCCAGTATCCTACTAAACTTAGCTTCAAAATTGACAGAGAAGTCAAATCTTTTGCAGATATACAAGCACTGTGGAAATTCATCACAACACCAGCTCTACAGGAAATACTGAACACCACAATAGACCATCACCAAAGTAAACACCTAGAAGCCAAAAGCCAGAGCTTAGCTTCCACAATAGAACAAAGCATAAACCTACACAACAAACTATCTCATAATAAGATGAATAGAATTCCACCACACTTAATCAATACACTCAATAAATGTCAATGGATTGAATTCCCCACTGAAGAGGCACAGGCTGGCCAACTGGATTAAAAAAACACAAGCCATCCATATGCTATCTCCAGGAGACACACCTAGCCTGAAGGACAAATGAAGACTCAGGGTTAAGGGAAAGAAAACAGTGTTTCAAGCAAATGGAAATCAGAAGAAAGAAGGGGTTGCAATCTTATTCTCAGATACAAGCGATTCAAAGCAATTTTAGTTAAGAAAGGCAAAGATGGACACTTCACACTGGTCAAAGGAACAATACAACAAGAAGACATCTCAATTTTAAACATTTATGCACCTAACTTAAATGCTCCCAGATATATGAAACAAACCTTGAGAGGTCTGAGCAATATGACATCAGATAACACCTTAATAGTTGGGTTCTTCACCACCCCTCTGACTGAACTGGATAGATCCTCTAAACAGAAATTAAACAAAGATACAAAGAACTTAAACATGATCCTAGAAGAAATGGGATTAATAGACATACACAGAACACTCAATCCCAAAGCAAAAGAATATACTTTCTTCTCATCAGCTCATGGCAATTATTCCAAAATAGATCACATCCTAGCATACAAATCAAACCTCAGCAAAACTAAAGGAATAGAAATTATACCATGTCTCTTCTCAGACCACAAGGCTATCAGTGAAGCTTAACTCCCAACAAAATGTTTATCCCCACACAAAGTCTTGGAAACTAAATAACCTTATGCTGAATGATAACTGGGTTCAAGAAAAGATAAAAAAGGAATTTGCTAATTTCCTCAAACATAACAACAATGAAGACACAAGTTACCAAAACCTCTGGGATACAGCAAAAGTAGTCCTATGAGGAAAATTTATTGAGCTAGATGCCTACCATTGAAAAACAGAAAGCACACTCACAAACCATCTTATGGAATTGGAAAAACAAGAACAATCTAACCCTAAACCCAGAAGAAGAAAAGAAATAGATAAAATTAAATCAGAGATTAATGAAATTAAAAACAAAAAAATCATTCAGAAAATTAACGCAACAAAAAATTGACTTTTTGAAGAAGTAAATAAAATAAACCTTTAGCCAGACTAACTAGAAACAGAAATGTAAAATCTCTAGTAACCTCAATCAGGAATGATAAAGGGGAAATAACAACAGATGCCACAGAGATACAAGAGATCATCTCTGAATACTACCAGAAACACTATGCCCAGAAATTTGACAGTGTGAAGGAAATGGATCAATACTTGGAATCACATCCCTTCCCTAGACTTAATCAAGAAGAAATCGATCTTCTGAACAAACCAATTTCAAGCACTGAGATCAAAGAAACAATAAAAAATCTCCCAACAAAAAAATGCCCTGGTCCAGATGGCTTCACACCAGAATTCTATCAAACTTTCATAGAAGAGCTTATACCCATACTGCAGAAATTATTCCAAAAAACTGAGGAGGAATGAATCTTCCTCAACACGCTGTATGAAGCAAACATCACCCTGATACCAAAACCAGGAAAAGATCCAATTAAAAAGGAGAATTACAGACCAATTTCACTGAAGAATATAGATGTAAAAATTCTCAATAAAATCCTAGCCAATAGATTACAGCTTATCATTTAAAAAGTTATATATCATTATTAAGTAGGTTTCATACCATGGATGCAAGGCTTCTTTAACATATACAAATCCATAAATGTAATTCACCATATCAACAGAAGCAAAAACAAAGAGATCCTCTCAATAGACACAGAAAAAGCATTTGATAAAATTCATTGTAACTCTGAAGAATGTAGGCACTGGCAGCATATTTCTCAAACTGATCAGAGCCATCTACAACAAACCCACAGCTACTATTATACTGAATGGACTAAAACTGAAAGCTATTCCACTCACAACCAGAACAAGACAAGGCTGTCCTCTATACCACTAGTACTCGGCATAGTGCTAAAGTTCTAGCCAATGCCATCAGGCAAGTGAAGGAAATAAAGGGCATCCACATGCGGGCAGAGGAAGTGAAACTCTTCGTCTTTGCTGATGATATGATCTTATACTTAGAGAACCCCAAAGACTCAACCACAAGACTCCAGGAAGTGATCGAAAAATACGGTAATGTCTCAGGATATAAAATCAATGTCCACAAATCAGTAGCCTTTGTATACACCAAAAACAGCCAAGAGGAGAAGCTAATGAAAGACACAATTCCCTTCTCAGTAGCTTCAAAGAAAATGAAATACCTAGGAATATACCTCACAAAAGAGGTGAAGGACCTCTATAAAGAAAACTACAAAATACTAAGAAAAGAAATAGCAGAAGATATTAACAAATGGAAGAACATACGATGCTCATAGCTGGGAATAATCAACACTGTTAAAATGTCTATACTTCCCAAAGCAATCCACAGATTCAATGTCATCCCTATTAAAATACCAACATCATTCTTTCAAGACTTAGAAAAAAATAATTCATTTTGTCTAGAACCAGAAAAAAACCCATATAGCCAAGGCAATTCTTAGTAATAAAAACAAAACTGGAGGCATCAGCCTATCAGACTTTAGGCTGTACTACAAGGCCATACTGATCAAAATAGCATGGTATTGGTAGAAAAATAGAGATACAGACATCTGGAACCAAATAGAAAACCAGGAGATGAAACTAACATCTTACAGCCACCTGATCTTTGATAAACCAAATAAGAACATACATTGGGGGAAAGAATCCCTATTCAATAAATGGTCCTGGGGGAACTGGATATCCACATGTAAAAGACTAAAACTGGACCCGCACCTTTCTCCACTCACAAAAATTGATTCACAATGGATAAAAAACCTAAATCTAAGACACAAAACAATAAAAATCCTCAAAGAAAGTGTGGGGAAAACACTTGAAGCTATCGGCCTGGGGAAAGACTTTATAAGGAAAATATCGTGGCAACTGCAATAACAAAAATAAACAAATGGGACTTAATTAAACTGAAAAGCTTCTGTACAGTTATGGAGATGACAACCAAAGCAAATAGAAAACTTACACAATGGGAAAGGATATATGCCTATTTTGAATCAAATGAAAGCTTGATAACTAGGATCTACAGAGAATTCAAATTAATCACATAAAAAGAGCCAACAATCCCTTACATAACTGGGCAAGAGAGATGAATAGAACCTTCTCTAAAGAAGACAGACGAATGTCTAACGAACATATGAAAAAGTGCTCATCATCCCTAATCATTAGAGAAATGCAAATCAAAACCACTCTGAGATATCATCTAACCTCAGCAAGAATGGCCCACATTACAAAATCTCAAAACTGGGGGTGGCACCTGTGGCTCAAGGAGTAGGGCACTGGCCCCATATACTGGAGATGGTAGGTTCAAACCCAGCCCCGGCCAAAAACTGCAAAAAAAAAAAAAATCTCAAAACTGCAGATGCTGGCATGGATGTGGAGAGAAGGGAACACTTTTACACTGCTGTTGGTCCTGCAAACTAATTCAACCTTTTTGGAAGGAAGTACAGAGAACCCTCAAAGCACTCAAGCTAGACCTCCTATTTGATCCTGCAATCCCATTAGTGGGCATCTACCCAGAAGGAAAAACATCCTTTTACTAAAAGGACGCTTGCACTAGACTGTTTATCGCAGCTCAATTTACAATCACCAAAATGTGGAAACAGTCTAAATGCTCACCAACCCAGGAATGTATTAATAAGCTGTAGTATATTTATACCATGGAATTCTATTCCGCCACTAAAAAAAATGGAGACTTTACATGTTTTATATTAACCTGGATGGAAGTGGAACACATTATTCTTAGTAAAGCATCACAAGAATGGAGAAGAATCCTATGTACTAGGACAATTAATGACCTAGTACACAGTGTGAGGTGGAAGTAGGGGAGAGAAAACAGAAGAAAGGAAGAAGGGGGTGGAGGGGCATGGCATTTGGCACACCTTTTGGGAGTGGTACATAATTATAAGAGGATCTTTATCTAACAAATTCAATCAATGCAATTTGGTTCTTTGTACCCTCAATGAAATCCCCAACAATAAAAAAAAAAAAAACTGAAGTTCTGACACCTATTATTCAGGCTAAACTTTACCTTCACTTTAAGTTAAGTATCTACAGACACTATAGAGGTGAGGGGGTGGGCATCACCCAGGGCGGTAGAAGTCCAAGTTCTCCACTCTGCCTCCTTTGACAGCTGGGGAGGGAGGGGTTCCTGATAATTACAGTGCGAATATCAGCTGATACTAACCTGCCTGGGAGAGGGTACCTCATTATTGCTCCCTATGTGATCTCAGTGACACCGTGAAGGGCATGGCCTTGTTATCACTCATCAGTGGTGAAAGTTATGACTCTCCACCAGGCTTCTTCTAACCCTAGCAAATTAGTGAAAAGTATCTCATTATTCCGTGCTTGAAGATAGATATAAAATCCAGACTTCCCATACCACCTCCACTGACATGTAGGGAAGGGGGAGGGGGCCTTCCTTATCATGTGACAGGGATAAAATTCTGGCTCCCCTCACAGGCCTCTTTGCCACCACCCTAGCAAAGTCAGGGGAACAGTTGAAGAACCTCATCATAGCTGGTAAGGATGGATATCCTGGTGTTCCACTGAGCCTTTGCTAGCAGTGGGTCTGCAGTTTCTTCTGTATGGTGCTTGGATGGAACAGGGGTTATTATCTAAAAGTTCTCTGTCTTGCTAGTTTACCTTTTTCTTATTGGTCTTATGGTAAAAGAGAGCATTTCTTAGGGAGTTTCTGTCTGTGCCTGCTAGCTCTCTAGTACCCCGTCTGAAGGTATATGAGGCAAAATGAAAACTCAGAATATTCATCACTGTGTCTGTCATTACTTGTATCCCAAAGTCCCTAAGCAGCCTGACTTCTTTTCTCCACTTTCCTGAGTCTTATGTTTCTTACATTATAATATAATTACCAGAGTTTTTAGGTAAAGTTCATGGGAAAAACAGAAAAAGTACTTCTACATACTCTTGATGGTTTTGTCCCTCATACTCCATTTTACTTAATTCCTCCATTCACCAGTTTACAAAACATGCCATTCTCATTGTAGCAGTCCCTGCCCCCTAAATCTTCCAGACCTCCAGATTTATACAATGTAAAGTCCAAATTCATTTGGCAGCCATAAGTCCTCCACAATATGGCCCTTCCACTGCTTCCCACCATTCAGACTGGCAAGACACTGTTCTCTGAAACTGTTTTAAATTTCCCCACTTCTTCACCTTCTCTCATGTTCCTTCCTGCCCAAAAGCTCCTTCAACTGCCTTTCTGCCTACCTAAAGTCTACTTACCTTTCAGGGTCATATCACATTAATAAATCCTTATTTATTGATGCCTGCAGGCCCATGACAACCTCTACCACCTTTGAACTCCTATAACACTTAGTCCCTGAACCACCATTTTGGATTTTGCCTCATACTGGTGTTGTTTTCATGAATAACTTATCTTTTCCATTACATTATAAACTCCTTATATCTTATACTTCTTAATATCCTCTATACCGTTTTATACGATGCCTGGCACATAGCAGATACTCAATAAATGTTAACGTAATTTATGCCTTCATTTAACACTGAGGTAAGTTATAATAGTGGAAATTTCATAAATACATGATTTAGTTAAGTATTAAGGCTGAACCCACTTAGATAACTAATAACTTTCTCTTCCTTTAATTCAAACAAAGCCCACTGCTCACTGTTTAACATGGTGCCAGTTACCAGAATATGCTGGTTAATAGAGAGACACAGTCCCTGCCCTTATAAGGCATATAATTAAAAATTCACATTCTTAAGTAATAAAATATTTATATTATGACTACTAGAGAATACTCTGCCACTGTTATAATCAACACAAACTGTACCAATACAAATATGGGGGGAAAGCGTAACAATGAGAAGCTAAATAATGCAAACAAAACAACAGAAATGGTTAAGGTTTTTGTGGTAAGGCGAAACTCCAGACCAACAGCCTGCAAAGAAACAGCTGTTGGTGTTGATTTAAGCAATCTTGACAAAGGAAGAGTCCTAGTGAAGAACATTAAATAATATTTCCTCAGGTATGCAGTATTTTCCAAATCAAAAGGAACAGGTAACAGTGATCATCTCCAGGAAGGGGAACTGGGCATTTAAAGGTGATAAAGGTGGAAGGGAGACTTACTGTTCATTGTATACCCTTTGTACCTTTTGAATTTTGAACCATGTGCATATATTACCTATTCAAAAAATAAAAAAATTAAAGCTGAAATGTCATTTATTAAAAAAAAACTTTCTGTAAGAAAAAACAGATTCTTAACTGATTTTTAGACAGAATTTCTTGAGAATCTTTCAAATCCTTATGCAGGGACACTGATTATCTTGCAAACAAAACATTCTAACTTGCTTTAACTGTCTGGAAAAATGCTGACATTTTTCTAGATCTTCTCACAGCTCCTAGCCAAACTAACTGTCTAATCTTCATCTATTGCCCCTTACTCTCAGGGCATAGCAGGGACCTCAATTGTATCAACTGTTCACTACACTATACACTTATAAGGACAGGGCCTGTGTCTACCTTATTCTTCCTTAGAGGTATATGTTATTATCAATCAACTCTTTTCTCAATCTGTACCTAGTTTAAAACAAATTCAAGGGCTGGTCCAATGGTAGTGGGTCACCAGAGCTTATTAACATTAGTATCACTAAAGCTGGTATTCAACCCCCCACCCACCCACTGCTAAATTTGACTGGCTTATAAAAATAAATACAGGTAAATAAAAAATAAAACAAAATCAAGTTTTTGTTTCATAGGCACTCAATAAATACTGGTTGACCAAATAAATAAAGTACTCTTATTGCCTTAGTTACCATTTACAAAAGCAAAACACTAATCATGTGTTACTTTTCCAGTACTAGTCCTTATTCCTACTGTATCTCTGTCAGGCACATTTTATTTTAGTTAACCTAGTTCACTTTCTGCCCTCTTGTCTACCCTACACTTCTACAACCACTGTTCTTAAACATCCACAGTTTAACACTGAAAGAACAAGCAATGCTCTTCACCCCTACTTCCTGATATTTTACCAGATTAAGAAACGACTCCTCATTCGAGCTCTCTTTCTCAATGCCTCCTGTACCACTTTTCTGCAAAGCACACAAAATTCAAACTGTGTTACTTCCATCTTTTCAACAGCTCCAAAAATCTCAATTTCCTCACTAAGCTTTCTCAGATGGATTAAGAAAAAAAATCCTAATAGTTCCTCCCTCCAGCTGTTAAAAATGGAAGTGTTTTTGGTTACTTTCTCAGTTCTCTACCCTCCTCCCCAACTTACTCTTCTTTCCTACCATTTTTAAAAAGTGTACATAATGCTTTATTGTCTCCTTACAAAACAGTACATTCTTATTCTATATATTCCTATCTATATCCTATTCATCTTTCAGATGTCTTCTTAAATGTCACTTTCTCAGGAAAACTTCCCTTGCTCTCCCCTCACCTAAGACTAGCTGCTGGTTCGGTGCCTGTGGCTCAAGTGGCTAAGGCACCAGCCACATACACCTAAGGTGGCGGGTTCAAATCCAGCCCGGGCCTGCCAAACAACACTGACAGCTACAACCAAAAAACAGCCGGGTATTGTGGCGGGCGCCTGTGGTCCCAGCTACTTAGGAGGCTGAGGCAGGAGACTTGCTTGAGCCCAGGAGTTGGAGGTTGCTGCCACAGCACTCTACCCAGGGGACAGCTTGAGGCTCTGTCTCCAAAAAAAAAAAAAAAAAAAAAGACTAGCTGCTAATTCTCTCCACAGCACCCTGTAACTCTATTTTGTAAAATTAATGCTTGTCCATTTCCATTCATCCAGTCTATAAGCTTCATAAGACTATTCTATTCACAGCTATATTCTAAATACCTCACACAGAGCCAGACAAATAAAGAAATTTAATAAATATTTGATGACTAGTTGACTGATTTAACAACTGTCCTCAAATACTATAAACTTTACCAAATACAGAACAAATCTATTAAGATTTATTCACAATCAGATACTTAATAAATGTTTTCAACAAAAAGACAATTATAATAAATTTAGGGCAACATTTAGAACATGCCATCCACAGGCTGAGGCAGCGGGATGCCCACAAGCCAGAGTCTGAGGTTGCAGTGAGCTACCAAGTCACTGCACTCTGCTCAGGGGCATAGGGTGGGACTCTGTCTCAACAATAACAACAAAAATTAGCGTATAAAACTGTATCAGAATTTACAGTATTCTAGCTCACATTTAGCTGCAATTCTAAAAATACCATTAGTCAGTAAAGTAGCATTTACATATATTACCTACCATATGTGACATTGTGACTTAACTCGGCTCTTCGTAAGGATTCATCAAGAACATCATACATTAATTCACTTGTCCTGTTTAAAAGATATTTTATTTGCAGTGGAATTACATACAGTATTCTAACCCAATAAAAACACAGTTTTTCAAACTTCTCCCTCTTTAAAACTGAGGATCTACAGAAAAGAAGTAAAAAAAATTCATTTTATGGTGAAATTTGCAAATTTCACTTTTAAAGATTTCATTTGCTCTTATTCATGACCTGAACTTTTTGCCTGATCAAAGTTGACTAGTTATCCAATGAGATATACAAAAGTCAGTGAATTCTCTCCTCACTTGTGTTTTATAAATCAAGTCTTTATTTGGTTGCCCATACTATCTTTTATAATTTACTTTGTGACAAAATATTTCTGTTTTTAGTTACTATAGTAACACACATGCAGATGTCTGCATATACATACAAAGAGAAAGAGACAAGAGAAAAAGGATGGGCTTGGCACCTGTGGCTCAAGCGGCTAAGGCGCCAGCCACATACACCTAAGGTGGCGGGTTCGAATCCAGCCCGGGGCCCACCAAACAACAATGACAGCTGCAACCAAAAAAAACAGCCTGGCGTTGTGGTGGGCGCCTGTGGTCCCAGCTACTTGGGAGGCTGAGGCAGGAGACTCGCTTGAGCCCAGGAGTTGGAGGTTGCTGTGAGCTGTGATGCCACAGCACTCTACCCAGGGGACAGCTTGAGGCTCTGTCTCAAAAAAAAAAAAAAACCAGTTTTCAGAGTTGACATTATATCGTCTATTTCCCTGGCCAAGGATAAGTGTGGCACATCGCAAGAATGACCAAAATCCTCACTTCTTTTTTTATTCCTGCCCTTTTATCTGACTTTCAACTCCTCCCATAAAGAGACGGAGTCTATTTCTTCACCTCTGTATCCAAGCTAGCTGGGTGAATAGGATGGTGGAAGCGAGTGTGCTGTTCCCAAGCCTAGATCTCCAAAGCCTTCCCTGTAACACTGTCTCAGAACTCTGCCTCCACTGTGTGTTTGAGGCCAGTCTACCCTGCAGGGAGATGAGATACAGAGAAGCAAAAAGCTGTCCCAGCTGAGGCAACCCTGGGCCCACCAGCCTCCAGCTGCCCCAGCAGCAAACCCTACACACGACGAACCCAGAAAGAACACCCAGCTGAGCTCAGTCCGAATTGCCAGTTGGCAGATCTGTGATCTGAAGGTACTGCTGTTGTAATCTGCTATGTTTTGGAATTTATTGTTAACATGACACTTATGACGCGGTGTCTTTCCTTGCTGGCAAATTAAAAAGAAAAATGTCTGATTTCCTTTTGAATACAGTTTGAGTTTTAACTGGAATAACAAGAAGGCCCATGTGGAGTCAACATTTTAGAATTAGAATTTGCTTCCCATTGCCCTAGCATCTGCTCTCCAGACCACAGTTCTAGATACAGGTGGCTGACACCAAGGCACCAAATAGCAGTGGGGTATGAACTGTCCCCTTACAGCAGGAAAGCTATCAGAGTTGCCAAAGCTGCTGAGAAAGCTAGAAGAGAAGCCCTGTAGTTAATCAGTGTCACAAAAGTGTTATTTCTTTGATTGCTAACCTTCGTTTTGATTAAATCGTCTCTTTTGTAAAAAAAAAAGGCAAAAGTCCAAGTGGCTCAAAATTGGCCCACACAGATCCAAGGAGAAAGAACTTATAAATCAAACACCAGAGCTAGAACTCAATTACTGTGCCAGACTGAGTAGGAAAAGACACCCCTTCAGCACAGACCTCAGGCTGTTATGCAATTGTTACGGTAGCTACAACTTTGGGAAGGATTGAACACACTCAGCAGAGAATTCTGAAAACGAATAGACTGTGCCAGGTGAAACAGCACAGAAAGAGCCAGTAGAGGGGATACTTGCATCTAATGAGGTTCATTTCTTGCAAGAATGTAAATAATAGTGGGACAACAATGATAAAGGTGTAAAAAGGAAGATGGCGCAAGGAAACTGGCTCCCCAGGAATCTCCCGTTGCATTTCTAGATTGACCATTGGCAAACATGTAACACACCTGAAGTTTCCTTTCTGCACTATTAAGTCTTCATTTCACATGTATCCTCATGTTATATACAATGTCAAATCATTTAGAAAACCAAATTTATCATTTATCAATCAGCTCCTATATTTATTATTCATTTATTAAGAATCTTCGCTATGTCATATCATGTAAAGTCTACAGAAATGAGTAAATCATGAACAACTGTGTTACCGTGTATGAGGGAGGTTGATAAAGAAACATTTTATAAAAAACAGATTATGGCAATAGAAAAAGAAGAAATACTTCAAAATCATTCTGTTTAATCTGGATACATCTGATATTAGAATTGGAAAAAATATATTATTTTAAAGGGGAAATTAAAAACATATTGATCTGTTTTTGGAAATTATCTTTTATTCTTATTTATAGATATTAGTTGTCTATTTTTTGAGACTTTGGGAAAAAAAAATAAAAAGAAGTTAACTGATGACTCCATACCGAACTTCAGAGTCAAAGCATTCTATAATAGACATACTCTTATTTGACAATGTGAATGTTACTTTCTTTGCATTACTGTTGTTATTGTTGCTTAAAAAAAAAAAGAAACATTTTAGCAGAGCTGGTGAAACGTAGAAGATAGCAAGAAGTGGCACTAATTAATTGAAAATGGAGGTAATTTTAGGCAGCGGATATCAAGAAAAAGCATTTGGAGGAATACCATTTAAAGCAGACCTTGAGGTGGAATTTAGACATGCAGGACACTGGCATGAATAAAGAGGAACTTTGGCATGAGACGACAGCTTGTTTTTTCTTTGCAAAGAAGAAAACATAACGGGTAGACTTGGCCAAAGCTCTGGTATTAGAAAATCCCTTTGTAGGAAACTCTGGCTTCTCGTTTATGCCCTAAAAGGTAAGAAGGCAAAAAGCATAGGGAATGAACTACATTCAGGACTGAGTTATATAGAAATAATATTTAATTGGTCTACCTAGAATGTAAATCAGTTTGTATTTCATAACTTTTCAAATGAATACTCCTACTTTAGAATGTCTTTTAATGACATCCCAAGTAATGCGAACATTAATTTTCTTTTGTCTGCAACTTTATTCTTCCATTGGAACGAGTGGATTTTGCTACCTCTTTTGTTCTTTGAGGCAATCAGGCATATAGATTTGCTTTTCGTTCCCTTTAGTCTAGCAAATATCCTGCCTAATTTTGTTCTGAGGATAATTTTTTACTTACTGTCTTGGATTCCTTCTTAACACATCTAAATACCTTATTTGTGTCCTTCTGTTTCTGTGCAATCTATTTTCTCCCTTCTGTCTTCATTTCCTTTTCCTTGTGCTCCGCATTTTCCTACAGCAAAGTGAAATATTCCTATTCCTATTCCTTTAGATTATAGCATGACTGGCATCATTATAGAAGAGCTACCTCATCTGATTGGAATTAAGTAGTGATAAGTTCTACTCAGAGATATCACTAGATTGGTATCAGAAAAGAAATTTTTGGTTCAAATTAGTCTATAACATTTGACCCATAAACAAGCTTAATGTACCTTACTTTGGTTTCCTTATGGATAAATTTTTAGTTTGATAGAAAAATTAACAGGTGTTTACTGTATGTTTTGTGTAACAGAAATTGTGCTGTGTGATAAAGAGATACAGAGACATGAGATTCTGATGAGGCTAAAGATGATGAAGTTTAGGGAAATCAATAAAATTAGCTAAAACTCCTCAACAAAGTGTAAATCATGTTTCACATGCTGTAGAGAGCTTCATGTTAACTGCATGGAAGCTGATGTCCCAGCACATGTGGAGTGACCCACAGTGAAGACAGAACACCTTCAGTCTCCTGTTATTGTTACTCAATAAACTGACTACCTTGAAGTTTCATTCTCCAGGAATTCAGAGGCTAATGTTCACCAACTCCTTTTCTTTGTACCTGGTTATTTGCTTGAGAATGATATTCATGAAAGCCTCTTCTTTAAAAAATAAAAAACCCAGTACCTTAGAATTTTGTTATCTGAGCACAGAATCTATAGGTGATGAGTAGGATTTAAAATTTCATGGGACACCTGAGAGATCATAGAAGCCTAAGAATTAC
>CAUYQV010007650.1:0-18644 GCA_963574575.1 Galagoides demidoff
AAAAAAATGGCCGGGCATTGTGGCGGGCACCTGTGGTCCCAGCTACTTGGGAGGCGGAGGCAGGAGACTCGCTTGAGCCCAGGAGTTGGAGGTTGCTATGAGCTGTGATGCCATGGCACTCTACCCAGGGGGATAGCTTGAGTCTCTGTCTCAAAAAAAAAAAAAGATATCAGAAGCCATTCACTGCATCCTTAGGAGGCTACCTGGCATGGGAAAGTCATATAGCACAGTAGTAATGGTTATGTACAATGATATGTATGCTCTTTATTTTATTTATTATATATTTATATGCTATCTATTATTTATTATATTTATTATTTATTACATTCATCTATAAATTAAACTTTATATATGTGTATATATACTTAACAAAAATCAATCTATTCATTTCTCATCTATCTATATTGGATGACATAACTGGGTTACGATACAAGAAATGCCATGAAATCATAGGCTACTCTCCAGGAAGGAAGTTATAAAATGTAACTATAACTGTACTAACTGCTAATTCCATAGTAAGTGGAGGCACATTCTTTACTTGGAAAAACCATTCCTAAATAATAAATAGAATTATTTTATTAACTTCCTGGGATTGTTTTGGTTTGGGGCTGTTTTTTTGAGACAGAGTCTCACTTTGTCACCCTGGTTAGAATGCCCTGGCATCATAGCTCACAGAACCCTCAAACTGCTGGGCTCAAGAGATCCTCTTGCTGCAGCCTCCCAAGCAGCTGGGACTCTAGGCACCTGCCACAACCCATATATATTTTTAGAGATGGGGGACTTGCTCCTGCTTAGGCTGGTCTCAAACGCTCAAGCTCAAGCAGTCCACCCACCTCAGCCTTTACTGTAATCATTAAAACTATATGATTACAACTGGGTTTTTTGCTTGCATTTTTCTCCATTTTTCAAATTTCTGCATTAAAAGTATATTACCTATCACAGGATCAAAATAAATATAACATATACCCTATTAAAAAGGTATTAGTGGTTATATGTTAATCTGCAAAGCATACTTGAAAGGATGAATGAATATTTTGGAAAAGGCAAGTTCTCCAGTGGCTATTACATAGGATAGAATACTTTGAACTTTGTACTTACCTTAGTCTTCCTTGACTGATTCAGTAGCAAGACAAACAGCGGTCTAGTATACCAATTTTTATACCTTCATATTTCAGTTGCAGTTTTTCTCTTCTGTGTATACAGGTATCTGTGAGATGCAAATATTATTATTATTATTTCTATGTCTCATAAGATGTTGGCATATCTCTTCTTCCTAGGGGGATTATGGTGGCCCACTCATTTGTGAGCAACATAAGATGAGAATGGTTCTTGGCGTCATCGTTCCTGGTCGTGGATGTGCCATTCCCAATCGTCCTGGTATTTTTGTCCGAGTAGCATATTATGCAAAATGGATACACAAAGTTATTTTAACATTTAAGGTACCACAGTCATAGCTCAAGTAAGTGTGTCTGAAGCATCCACCAATACAGCTCTCTTTTACGTGAAGATTTCAGAGAATGTGGAATTAAAATGTCACTTAAGACAACTACTTGAGAGTCATGTTTGTTAAAATACTCATTACTATTTGTGGGTGTTTTCTGTTGTTTTGTTTGTCAGTGTTATTTTGTAAATGTTGAAATGAGTTAAGGTACATGCAAGTGTAGTAACATATTTCCTGAAGATACTTGAACGGATTAAAAAATGCAAAGGTGTAATTGCTGGATGATAAAAGATTTAACGGAAAAGATCAATTAATCTCTCTATGCTGCTTTCCAAGGTTAGTTCCTTAATGATGAATAAACCATAACTTAAATGTTACTTTAACGTGACCAAAACATTTTACACCTTGGGTCCTTAAATTGTCACTCCATTTCATATGCCCTATGTTATAGCTCATTCATTTCTCCTCACCGTGTATCTGGCAATACTGGTACACAAACACACTTTTACGAAAATACATAATTGTGTACATGTGCTGGGTAGACACGTGTGTGCACTACACTTTAAATTGTGGTATACCTAATGTAACCACTAAAGATTTTGGAAGTATGTACTTATCATAGTTCCTCAAAAAAATGGAAATTTCTAAAGACCAGCAGAAGCATTAAAGAAAGATGAAACATCAAAATGACTATCCCATCCTCTGTACATAATCTTCAGGTGACCTTCACTGGCTGGCATTTCGGGTATTGTCATGACCTAATGTAGGTGATTACATTTATTTATTGTCCTTATGTAGTTTCTACATCTTAAAGGAAAGAAAGTGATTGGTCTATTTTTTTTCCTTCAATTTTAGGGCCACTTACTTATGCAAAATATTTGTACACTTGTTTTCCTAAAGTAATTCTTAAACCTCAGATAAGTGTTTAATTGAAAAAATGTATAAGTATTTTGGTGAATAAAAATGTAGCTACATAGCTTCATTCTTAGACTTTCTGCTGTAATTGGTTTCTAGCCCACTCTGTTTTTAATTTTTTAAAAATATTTAAAAGGAACAATTCCATTTACCTTCAGAGTTTTGTAAATCACGCATTAAAGAATATGTTGGAGAATCATGCATTAATGTATATGTCAGAGAAAAAGTGAAAATGCTTTTCCAAATCTGGAAGTCTTCTAGCCTAACATAGCTTTATTCAAGTAAAAAAATAAGTTGTAAATGAAAGAATCAATTTACCTAATCTCTCTATTCAATTATTTTTTTAAAGTAGAGTTGAATTTGCTGAATCAAATATTTTATCAAGATATATTCATTTTATTCTTATTTAATTTTATAAAATCTGCCTAATGCCATTAGCAGTCAATATTCACTTACATCTCGTATTCTGTGTAACACTCAAATCATTGTATTTATTGTTGTATTTGTCCTACTCACCTATCCCACATGTATGTGTTGAGAAATGGGTCAACAAAGAATAATAGGATAAGCTTTATATTTTCACAGAATCCTCCTGTACTTCTTCCTAACATCTTCAAAGAGAATTGATGTGAATGCTTTGAATCCCTTATCCCATTTCTCAGACTTGGTTCTCTTAAGTGATCTTTGTTAAGGCCAAGTTTCCAACCAATGCCCTGAAAGCTCTCTACGATATCATTCAGTCCAGAGTAAAGCAGTTTTAAGTCTGCTGGAGAGCTTAGTCCACAGAGTACACACCGTGAGGCACCACATCCAGAAGTGTTTACACACAGTGTGCCATATATTTCATAACTTGTAGTAGAACCAAAAAGGGATCCAACTAGTTGACAGTCCATTTCATCCTATCTGATTCTGTTATTCTTTCCCTTACATAATACATTATTTTGATGAAAACACATAATAACTTGAATAGCATATTGGCAAAATATTAAATATTTTTCACAGTTTCTTTTTGCCAAACCAGCCCAAATTTTGTCACATACTAATATTTGTAAGACATTTATAAAACTTGCAGTACTGTTAAGTACTTGCATTTAAAAAATATTTCCTTTGTGTCTTTTCCTTTAAATTTTTGTGGAAAGAGAGAGAAGGATTACCTAAGTACAAGATGCAGCTAACTGTTTAGACATTTTGAACAGTGTTTTTTATTTTGTTAAAGGGTTAAAAACAACATTAGTACATCATCAAACATGGTGCACAAAGCAATTCTTTGGGAAATGTCCTTCATGATAAAGGGACATGGGTGGAATTGACAATGAAAGCCTGATGAACAAGCCCAGTTATTTTAGATAGTAGGACAGGGTGCAATCATGTCTTTATTCTCTAGTGAAAAATGCTAATTACTTGGTGTTCTTTTCTAAATACACTAGAAAAAAAAAAGTTCCATGTATCCAATAATCCATTTCATTCCGTGTCATGGAAAAAAATGATCTTTAAATCTGACGTTTTCAATGCTGTTTTGTTTTGGCTGTTCTAATAATGGTTACACACAGTATGCTGTTAGAAGCGTAGACGTTTTCTGAGGTCTACCAGGAATTGAAATGTAAAATTAAAATATTTGTCATAATGCCTCTGCCGTGCAGAAGGGATAATAATCCTTTTGTATACTTCTTTTTAATTTTATTATAAATGTGTAATGACTTTTACCTATTTGCTGTGGGCAGGACCTCAGTGAAATGGTTTATATTGAGTCAATCTCTAGTATTAACAAGCTCTTGCTTGCTATCTAGGTGTTTCAAACTATGGGAATCATGAGACACTGGAAGGCAAGGAAAATAACAATATTGGCATGTGATAGCAAAATTGTATTTCACTTATTCCTGTGAATATTTCTTGTTGGTACCAATGGTACTGTACAAAGTGAATGTTATAGCCACAACATTCTCTTGAAAAGAACACTGTCAAGAAGAGGGAAGTTGCTGTTAGGCATTTTCTTGTTGTTTCTAAAGTTTCCTTTTAAAAAAAAAAAAAAGAATAAATACTGGTTCTGCCATATAGAGATCATGAGGTAAAGAATTTTAATAAGGTCTCATAGGGAAACATTCTTAAATTGATTAATTTGAGAGCCAAATAACTCCTTTCAATTAATTATATCCCTTATTTACAAACTCATTTGATAAACAGTTAAGAGTAAAAGGGATATAATCTTTGTCTTGTTTAAGCAAATACTTTTTAAATAAATTACTTTTTATGATAAAGTCCCAAGGGAAGTTATCTTTCAACATTCACCTGAGTTTAGAACTAAGAATTTACTAATGAAAAAAAAAAACAAATTAAAGTTTTCTGGATCATAAAAATCTTGACAGTGTACCTTTTAAGTAGGTTCATTTCCATTTGCACAGAAAGTTTCTATCTTTAGGAAACTGAAAGGGAATACTGTGGATATTATGACTGTTTTGTGTGTAAATAGGAAATTGATAAGCTGCCTATTGTGTGGGATAGCTGGATGCTTACCCCAAAAAGGGAACACTGTGGTTATGACTTGTATTATAAAGTCTCTGTAGCTAATAAAGTTGTTATTTTTATAACCATGATTGTATTATTATTCTTAATAATAATAAAATATTTTATCAAAATGTTTCTCTTCTCTGTTATATACACGGCTATGATTGTGTTTGTCCTAGGACTTTAATACAAAAAACAATGACAGTGATTTCATTGACAGAATTATGCATTCTTGTCAGAACTATCTTATAACTAGTTTATAGAACTAAGACAAAAATCATTCTTCTATTCCAACATCCATCCATGGAAATCTAAGTGGTCTAAAGTAAACCTTTAATCTCTACGCGTTTTGACTTGTCCCACTATAAAATATTATTATTTAGTTATTATTCATATTTGTCAGAATAATTGTATGCTGTACTTGCCCAACATGTACAAAGTATTGTGTAAATTATCACCTAATTTCCTTTCTTGTCTCCCTATATAATATAAAGGTGATTTAAAATTATTCAATTATTCATTTGTGAGTATTTCTTTAAAATATGCATCAAATTCAGAACAAATAGATAGAAATCCAATGGATTCATCTGATTCAGATTGGAAGAACTAATCATCAATGATCTAACCAAAGGGAGCATTATAACATCATTGATTATTTCAAATTGTTTTATACTGCCTCTCCCCGTAAAAAGATTGCTATACTAATTATTCTAGTGTAGATAGTGATCTCCAGTGGTGATTAACACATCTAATTCCATAGCCCATATTAAAATATCTGATCTTTTAAAAAATTATGATTAAAGCAATATATGTGGGTGTGTGTTATAGAAATACACACTTTATGGTGACAATAAGAATATTTTAACTGTATACTGTTTATTATTCTAAATTTTAATTTTTTCCCTGTTTTCTAGACTTGTATTCCATCCAAACTTATTTTCTGCTATTTTAAGTAGAATAGTCCAGGAAAGCCTCTTTAAGATAGGGTATTTAAACAGGATTTTTGACGAAGAGAGAGAGAAATCTGTTTAAATCATTAAGATTAGGAAACTATTTTTGTTGGTTTCTTAATACTTACTCCTCTAAATTGTGATGTTCTGATTAGTCAGTATTTGGCAATGTCTGGAATAGAATCCATGTGGTCTGCCCTGCCTCTATGTTTCAGTCCCTAATTTCCATCCTCATTCTGTGTTATTATTCTCCTACACAAGCACCAGCTTTAACCTATACAATCTTTTTTTTTTTTTAGAGGCTGAGTCGCACTTTGTCACCCTCGGTAGAGTGTGGAGGCATCACAGCTCACAGTGACCTCCAGCTGTTGGGCTTAGGCGATTCTCTTACCCCAGCCTCCTACGTAGCTGGGACTACAGGCACCCACCATAACACCCGGCTATTTTTTTTTTTTTTTTGAAACAGAGTCTCACTTTATTGCCTTTGGTAGAGTGCCGTGTCATCACAGCTCACAGCAACCTCCAACTCCTGGGCTTAGGCGATTCTCTTGCCTCAGCCTCCCAAGTAGCTGGGACTACAGGTGCCCGCCCCAACACCCGGCTATTTTTTTGTTGCAGTTTGGCCAGGGCTGGGTTTGAACCCACCACCCTCGGTATATGGGTCTGGCACCCTACTCACTGAGCCACAGGTGCTGCCCACCCGGCTATTTTTTGTTGCAGTTTGGCTGGAGCTGGGTTTGAACCCACCACCCTTGGTATATGGGGCCAGTGCCTTACTCACTGAGCCATAGGCACCGCCCAACCTAGACAATCTTAAAAGCAATTCTACTAAATTACAAATCTTTCATGTAAAATTCACATAAGAAGTTTTGTTCTAGACAGCATATATTTTTCTTTCATGTCTTGCATTTACGAATAATCTCAATTGTATATGTTATTTAGGAATATTAAAATTTAAAAGGGACTTTAAGATAAAAGCAATATTTGTAGTAATTAGGGCTGAGTTTGCAATATTATGAATAGTATGTTATTGCCTAAGGCACATGTTTTGCCTCATTCTGCTTTGTTTTTAATGTGCTATCACCTCAAATCAATTTGAGCTCCTCAGAGACATCAGCCTACCTTATTTTTGTATTTGTACATTATTTTACACAGTGCTTCACACATAATGGTACCCAACATAAATCATATATAATTATTAAAATTCTATATTTCACTCTCTTTGAAGGCTTATCAATATTAAGAGATTTGTATTTCTTATAAAAATTTTGCAACCCTCACTGAGGATTAAGGACTTTAGGGATTTTAATTTAATTATTTAGATTTGAATTCATAAGTGGGGCTATTTGAAAATGGTTTGTTGTATTCCATATGCTAGACCACACATCTGGAACAAATAGGAATTATTTACTTTAGAGAGTTTATATACCAGAGGGTGGCAAAATAATGTATACGCAACATTTTTTCCTTTCTTAAAATGTGTATATACTTGTATATATTTTTGTACCCTCCGTATTTATGTTTGTAAACATAAATAAAGGTAGTTATTACAAAATAATGCAGAAAATCACATTTTAGTTTGCTAATGGATGAAGGTATTTACTTTGTCAAACTGATGCAGGGTAGATTATGCTGGAGAACATTTTCCCATCTGGGATTCTTCCATGAAGGGTTGATGTCACAACAGTGAAGGAGCAAGGCTCATATAAACTATTGCAAAAATAACCTGAGTCAACAATAGTCTGCTCATTACTTATGTGCAACTATGCAATCTGCTGTGCTTTGAGGAGTTTCACAATACTGTTACTTAATGAATAAAATGTTTCCATCTGATGAATTTTCTTAATGCAGAGAAATCAGCCTAGGTAGCATGTTCCAATGAAATGAGATGGACAAAAGGCAGATGGATTTTACTATTAATTTTTCCTATGTTTTTAAAGGTTTACACAGAGATTGCTTAGTTTTCAGACTTCTGACTTTACATTAAATTAAAATCCAAATGGAGTAATAGTTTAGACTATATTACTGTGTTCTAAAACAAAGAATTTATATCCCATAGAAGAAAAATAATGAATGATTTAACATATGGAAAGTTGACTCTGTGAAATGATAAAAGTGATTAATAATCTCTAGCAAAGAGAAGGTACAAATACGATTTAATTTTTTTTTTTTTCTCAAGAGTCATTCTGAGAGGAAGACAGTACTGGTTAAGACAGTAGGAATTTGTAAAACAATGAAATTGGCATTTCAGCCAGCTAGTGTAGGAAGCAGGCATTACTTTTCATTGTAAAAGCTCCAGAATGCACGAGTGAAAAAGAAAGCTCATAACATGAGTTTCTCTAATCATATTCTCTGATCATGAACATTTCCTAAAGTAGGACATATTTCTCCAACGGCTTAGGCAAGCTATACCCAAACTGGTCTTTTGTGGATTACCATTTTGCAGGGCACTGCCAGCCTGCAAGAGAATAACAGAATGTTCAGGGCTTCAGCAAGTTTTGAAGATGCTGGGAGGCTTTATACAGGCCCCTTGGCTGCAGAATAGTTAAGAGCCTTTGAATGTTCATGTGCACTCGATGCTCCGTGAGGAACTATGGTGTGGCATAGTCTTCAAATTTACTGCATTATATACTCGGGCCCCCTTACAATTACAGAGACAGTATTTCACTTCATCTTCAAGCACTAGAATTCTGCTAACGGCAGTTCAGGAAAACTTGATTTACATATTTACTTTCTGAATGGGAGGCAGTGAATACCAGGAGGTTTGAGATTTCTACTGTCTTTATAATTTACAATTTTTTTTTTCTCTATGAAAACATCTTCCAGTAAATCTTTCTGTCTGGCACATTTTCCCAGATCAATCTTCTCTTGCATGCATCAGTCTTTTTCTACTCAGTTTGAGCAAAACTCAGGAGAAGCTGAAGTATATTTTTCTTGACATCCATGTACCACCTACAGGACCTCTCCTACCACTAATATGCATGAAAAACTGATTACATAAAAATAGGAAGATAGTCCTATTTTCATCCCACAAAGCTAAAAAAGAAAAAAAATCTTTTTTTTCATATCTTTTTAGTGCTCACAATATCTCTTCACTTGCTGAATTTTCTAGCTTTAGAAGTGGGGAACTAAAGAAAACAAAGACAAGTAATATTATAAAAGGAAAGAAAAAGGAGCAAAAAAGTTTGGGAAAAAGCAGAGAACTGGGAGAAGTTTTCTGCAGGAGTTTCCACGTCCTTAGAAGGAAGGTCAACAAAAAGATCTAAAGCATTATTCTTCTTTATTAGCCTCTTTGCTCCTTAATCACAATCACTGGTATTTTCCAAATCCACTTATAAACTAAAGACAGTGAGTCATCCTCAAATCACCAAGCGCAGACGTGAGTGCAGTCCTTCCACCTTCACTGGCCTGTGCTGATTCTTGCGTCCTCTTTGTTCCTTTTTTGTCTGTTACCTTCTTCGATGACATCTTTTTTCCCATATTTATTGGGTTTGATTAACAGATAACATTTGTATATATTTAGGGTGTCAGACGTGCTGTTTGATATGTGTACACTTATGAAGTGATTACCAACAAACTAATTTACATGTCCATCAAGTCACATAGCTACCATTGGTGCAAGAATATTTGCTTTCTGCTCCCAAATGACTTAACATATGCAACATAGTATTCTTAAGTATAGTCACTATGATGTACATTATGTCTCCTGCACTTATTTATTTTATAATTTGTACCCTTTGAACCATAATAGTGAAAATCAAAACTTTACCGATATTAAAATTGCTCTTTAAAAATATTACTTTTTATTATAATTATGTATTTATTTTCAGACAATCCCACTTTGTCACCTTCAGTAGAGTGCCATGGTGCTATAGCTCACAGCAATGTCAAACTCTTGGGCTTACGCGATCCTCTTGCCTCAGCCTCATGAGTAGCTGGGACCACAGGTGCCTGCCATAACGTCGCACTATTTTTAGAGACAAAATCTGCTCTAGCTCAGGCTGGTCTCAAACTCTTGAGCTCAGGCAATCCACTGGCTGCTCCCTTCTCACTTTTAAATGCTTCAGAATCTTTCCACTGCTCTAACTCACAGTGGAAATTGGCTAGAATTTAAGCAAATCAGGTTAAAAAGAAAGAACCGAAGCACAAGGTGGAAACAAAGGCAAAGGCTGACCTGCCCCGTGGCGGCCCTGCTTGGATATGCTCTCAGCATCTAAACTGAATGCATCCCAAACCAAACCCCAATCCACCTCTGCCCTTCAATCTTCTCTTCAATAAAAGGGAAATCCATCTACTTTGCTCAAACCAGAATCCAGAAAGTCATTTTTTACCTATTTGTGTCTGTCTTTCTACCTCCACCGAATCACAAAGGCATCAATTTTAGCTCCGAAATACATCTTGAATCACTCACTTGTCTCCATATCCAGGGAATTGACTTTAGCCCAAACCACAATTTTCTTTAACTTTATTGCTACAATAATCTCAAAACTTGTTTCTCCACCTTCACTCCATGTTCTATCTGATTTCTTGAGTTCCCATTCTAAAATATAACTCTGTGCCATTCTCCTACTTAAACTCCTTCAGTGGTTTCCCTCCAGCTGACCTGACTGTCCCTGACGGCTCATCACTCGCCTCCTTTTCTTTCACACATCATATTCCAGTTACACTACATTCTTTTGGTTCAGGGAGTAGGCTCAGGTCTTTCTTTCCTCAAAACCTTTGCATCTGCTATTCTTTCTGCTTGGAATTATGTTCCCACCCACCAGCCTGACTAATGTCGGCTTCATCATGCAGCTTAAATGTTACCAGTTGTCCCCCCACCCACCTTCCTGACCCTCTGACACATTGCCGAGAATGACACACTTCCAAATCAGAATGCTTATCTCAGTTACTTATATGGTTATTTGCACATATATTAACATTGTCCCTCCTACTAGATTGGGTGAGCTATTCCATGATAGATAAATATTATTGAAATTAATTTATCAGTGATTATGTGATTGCAATTTTTCTTTTTTTAAATTCAATTCTAAGATGGAATCAGTTCACAATTGTTAACTTTTTTTGCTACTTAAATAATGGCATTCATAAATTCCTTTTGTGGAAGTTTCAGGGATTCTACTGGCTTCTGTCAAACTCTTCTGTTTTAAATCAACACATATTTACTAAGCACTTACTGTGATAGGGTTTGGTACTGAGGATATAGCCGAATGGTAAATAAATAAATTTTGGCCCCTCCCCTGCTTATAAAGACAGATAAGTCTGGGAGGCGGGCATGAAACGAGACCTTAAAGGTGTTAACTGAGAAGTACCAAGGGCTTCTGGAGCATGTAGCAAGGTTTTAACTGAGCTTTCCAGCTCTCTCTCCTCAAATCTTTCAATGTCATAATGAACTGAAATCCTGAAAATGTGAATATTTTTCCTATTTTATAATACTATACTATACTATACTATACTATAATACTTCCATTATCATATTACTATTTAAGTGAGCTTGAATTATTTTTTTTCTTGCTCTTTGTTCAATTCACCTAGGTTCCTAAACTTTTAAATCTTACCCCTACATTTCCAAGAATTCTATCACACTAAGTAGATTCAGAGCAGTCTGTCCAGTTATTATCAGCAGAATAATGCACTTATTCAAATGGTGAAAACACTGGCAATTTTTAGAGATGAAATTGCAAAGGTTTTGGTTTGCTAGCATAAAACTGACAAATGTTTTATCATCATAAGTTTTTAATATATTTGGAGATGATCTAATAACAATAGATAATGCTTCTTCAGTGCTTACTGTGTGCCAGGCTCTGCTTTTTCTCATTTAATCATCATTACAACTTTATACAGGCAAGTTCAATAACGATATCCATGTCAGAGAAAAGGAAGTGTTCAAGTAATTTGTCATAAAAGCACATTTATTGGTAGATTTTCAATATTCCTTCCACTTGACCCCTGTGTTTTCTACCGTCTACTGAACATTTAATTTAAATATTTCCCAGAGAAGTAGGAAGAGGAGAACACTTATTTAAACAAGAAAATTCTGTCATCATCCGTGCAGGATATGAGCAAGAGGCTGTTCAGAGGTCACATTACTTTCCAGGCGGGCCTTTCCCAAAGCTCTGTGAGATATCAGCTGAACGAATATAGTCTCCTGACTTTTGAATGTAACTGGCTAACATATGAGTTGCCTGTAATGCTAATTACCATGCAGTTGAAAGTTGGCAGGTAAGGCCCAGTTTAGCAGAGGAGGTTTCCTTTCCTTCGATGTGTGGAAGGGGATACAGCTATTGATAAAGAAAAGCAAGAGACTTGTGACCTAGAAATAGAACTGTCAAGTGGTAAGAATTCTAAGGGTCCTTACGGAGAAAAACATTATTTAATAAATAAATTGAATTTATTCCCTTAACAAAGAAAAACAATTTTCCCCGTCCTTTTATTGCATATAACAAAGGGTATTTTATGAAAGAGAAAAATACCTTCCAAGAAAACGATAATCTTTTCAATAGCGTCCGTTTGCCTTATATTACGTGGAATCACAGCCTTTGACAACTGCAAGATCATGTTAAAAATCACCTGTTTATTTTATAAAGAATAAAAAGAGAACAAGAAAGTATAATGACTTGCCCAGGGTCACACAGCTGGAGGCAGAGCCAGCCCCAGAAACAAGATATTTTACATTCAAAACTTTAATCTTATTTTTACTTATTGCTAAATTGAAGTCATAAATATTTACATAAATTATATGTTAGAATTTCATCAAAAGAGCTGCAGTCCTTTAAAAAAAATTAAAAAGAAAGAATAGTTACAGATTTAAAACATTGTCCGAGAAAAGGAGAGGCTCAATCCACCTCATAGCCTAAAGGGATCAGGACTAAGGCCTGACCCGGAGGGACCAGCGCAGGTGCAGCTCCCGCAAACTCCTACGTCAAGAGCCGGCCAAGGTGGATTTGCACTTGGTTTGTTTTCCTAATTCAGTTTGAGATCTGATCGAAGTCTTTCCAGGGAAAACCTGGGGGATGAGTTTCTTGGCAGAAACGGAGTAGAAATGCAAATCAAGCAAGAGGACAGGCTAACAAGCAGTAGCATAAGATGGAATAATGAGTGCAGGTCGCTGGTCCCAGCCACTGGGGAAATCACTCCGCCAATTCAGAAACCTGAAAGAGTCCCTGACCCAGAGAAGTGATTTTATTTTTTAAAGCAGCTTCACAAATTTGGCTTTCTTCGCAGCTTTAGAATTGCTTTCTTTCACCCATACAGGACCGGGCGTTCTATGGCTGTGCACCCTACGAGAAGGTGAGTTCTTAATAGACCAAGTTGAAACTCCAGGTCTGAGTTTCCCCAGATACAGGATTATTCATGGGGAATAAAGGCCTATTAAGCAGTGTTTGTGGTTCTTAGCACCACGCACCTGATGTAGATGTTTCTCAGTCACCTTAATTCATATGTTTGAATCTTCAGACTTTCTATGTACCTTAAAATATCATAAATATTCTCAATATTTGCATATGTCTAAAACCATAAAAAGGCTTTCTTTCATCTAATGATCCCTCTGAAATGAGGAAGGGGCAGGGGGAGGCGGGGAGGGGAGGGACGTGCTCCCACTTAATGGGCACAATGTTAGGGTGTATGGCAAACCTCTTGGGGGTGGGACACAAGTCCCTCCCTTTATTAGGAGAGACTCTCTCTAACAAATGCAAGCATTAAAACCTATTTCTTTGTACCTTCAAATTATCCTGAATTTTTTTTTTTAAAAGAAAGAAAGAAAATAACGTGTTGTGTCTGTGTGGTTTCCTGCCTACGTGCGGTTTCCTTTTTCATGTAATAGTCCTGTTTGGGGAAGAGGGAGAATTGGCAAGTAAGGTATCCTGACACTTCAGCATGTGGTCAGTGAGGAACGATGGTATTCTCTGGACTTTTGTATTTTTTATGTGATAATAAAAACAAAATAAATATTATATTTATTAGCATCATTATAATGTGGCTCACATTTTAGTCAGCTGAACTTTTTGAACCCCTCTTACAGTGTTATTGCCTGGAATTTGGTGTATCTAGAGTCCAAAAGCTTTTCTGAAATTTGCTCAGAAAAACAAACTCCTACACATCTATCCACCTGAATGTCCAATAATTAATTCAAACAATACTTTCCAAACATAGATCATGTGATTTTCCCCTAAGTCCTCTTTTTATTTTCTTTCTTTCTCTATCTCTTCCTTTCTCTCTCCCTTTCTTACTTCTTTTTTATTCATTGTTTCTTTTCTTTTTCTTTTCTTCTCTTTCTTTCCCTCTCTCTCTCTTTCCCCCCCTCTCTCTTCCTCCCTCTCTCTCTTCCTTTCTTCCTTTCCCTTTTTTTTTCTGAGCCAGAGTCTCATTCTGTTGACCCAGGCTAGACTGCCATGATGTCATTTAGCTCACAGCTACCTCAAACTCCTGGGTTCAAGTGGGGTTCCTGTGTCTCAGGCTCCCAAGTAGCTAGCACAACACACAGAGACCCAAGTGCCCAGCTAATTTTTTTTCTATTTTTAGTAGGGATGGTCTTGAACTTCTTAACTCAAGCAATCCTCCCACCTCAGGCTCTCCCAGAGTACTGATTACAGGTGTGAGCCACCACACCCGGCCATAAACCTGAGTTTCCTTTATTGTTTTCTATTCTAGATGTGAGAGCACATTCTGTGAAACCACCAAAGATAAAGCCCACCTCTCCCTTTTCCACAGCTCGGATATCTAGTACTTCTGATTTGGGGCCCTGTTTAAGCCTTGAAAGTGATTGCTCCTCCTCCTGTGGGCCTCCTTTTCCTGGTTGAAATCCTCCTTGATTCTCTGCACTAGGCAGTATCCTAAAAGACTAAATCCAAACTGGTTATCTTTCATGCCATCATCCTTCTTTCTGTTAAAGTGATCTCTATAAAAGGCACATGTGAAAAAACAAAGTTCAAGTGACAGTACTAATAAGGCTATCCAGTGCCAGGACAGGCACCCGAAGCTTCTCAGTGACCTCAGAGCTCACCATTATCCTTTCTCTCCTTGGTAGCACTGCTTCATATTCACATAGATGGAGCCGGAAAATGTTCTTGTTACTGTATTTCTTGATCACTTCCAGGAGTTTTGGGTTGAGTCTCAGGGGTTTTCTAAGATCATATATATCATCAGCAAAGAGCAAGAGTTTGACTTCCTCTACCCCCATTTGGATGCCTTTTATATCCTTCTCTTGCCTGATTGCATTGGCTAGAACTTCCAGCACTATGTTGAATAGTAGTGGTAATAGTGGACATTCTTGTTTGGTTCCAGTTGTAAGTGAAAAGCTGTCAGTTTTACTCCATAGGTATGATATTAGCTGGGTTTATCATAGATGGCCTCAATCATCTGAAGAAATGTGCCATCTATGCTTATTTACTTAAGTGTTCTTATCAGAAAATGATGCTGAATTTTATCAAATGTTTTTTTCTGCATCTATTGAGAGGATCATATAGTCTTTTATTTTTATTCTGTTGATATAGTGAATTACATTTATGAATTTGCAGATGTTAAACTAGCGTTGCATGCCTGAGATGAAGCCTACTTGATTGTGATGTATAATTTTTTGAATGTGTAGGCTGCAATCTATTAGCCAAGTTTTTTTTGAGTATTTTTGCATTGATATTTGTTGGGGAAATTTGTCTGTATTTCTCCTTTTTAGTTGGGTCCTTTCCTGGTCTCAGGGTGATGTTTGCTTCATAGAACATCTTGGGGAAGGTTTCTGCCTTCTCAATGTTTTGAAATAAGGTTGTAAGTATAGGTACAAGCTCATCTTTGAAGGTTTGACAGAATGTTTGTGTGAAGGCATCTGGCCCAGGGCTTTTTTGTTGTTGTTGGAAGCTTTTTTATTGTTTCTGCAATAGCAGTGCTTGATATTGATCTGTTCCAGATCCATTTCTTCCTGGTAAAGTCCAGAGAGATAGTGTTATTCCAGGTATGGGTTTGTTTCTACCACATTGTCAAATTTCTAAGCATAGAGATTTTTGTAGTAGTCAGTGATAATCTCTTGTATGTCTGTAGCATCAGTTATTTCCCCCTTTTTGTTTTGTATTGAGGTTATTAAAGAGTTTACTTTTCTGTTTCTAGTTAATCTGGCCAGTGGTTTATCAATTTTATCTTTTTGAAGAACCAACTTTTTGTTTCATTAATTTTCTGAACAATTCTTTTGTTTTTAATTTTATTTACTTCTGACTTAATTTTCCTTATTTATTTTCTTCTACTAGGTTTTGGATTGGATTGCTCTTCCTGTTCCATTTCTTTAAGATGATTCATTAAATTGTTGATGTGCTCTCTTCCTGTTTTTCAGATGTGGGCATCCAGTACAATAAATTTCCATCTTAGGACTGCTTTTGCACTATCCCACAGGTTTTGGTAGCTTGTGTCTTCATTGTCGTTATGCTCAAGGAAGTTAATGATTTCCTGGATTATCTCTCCACCCAAGTGTCATTCAGCATAAGGTTGTTTAGTTTTCATGTCTTTGTATGGGGATGAAAATGTTTGTTGGAGTTGAGTTCCACCTTCATTGCTTTGTGGTCTGAAAAGATACAAGGTAAAATTTTATGTAGGTTTTACTTGTGTCCTAGGATATGATCTATTTTGGAGGATGTTCCTTGGGCTAACAAGAAGAATGTATATTCCTTAGCTTTGGGATGGTGTGTTCTGTATATGTCTATTAAGCATAGTTGTTCTAGGGTCATGTTTAGTGCCCTGTATCTTTGTTTAGTTTCTATTTAGAGGATCCACCCAGCTCTGCGAGAAGGGTGTTAAAGTCCCTAGCTATGACCCTGTTATGGGATAGCATATTGCTCAGATAAATGAAGGTCTGTTTCATAAATCTGGGAGCATTTAAGTTGGGTCCATAAACATTTAGAATTGAAATGTCCTTTTGTTGTGTTGTCCCAGTATGAAGTGACCAGCATGATAGTTTCTTAAAAGAATATTTATTTATTTATTTCATTTCAGTGTTTGTTACCTTTTGGTTATGTCTTCATTTTTTGCCTCAATAACTTTTTATGGTATATTATCTTCCTGAAATAGTTCTGCCTACCATCCTCTCTACTCTTTGCCAAATGCTATGTAGGTTTTGAATTTGACCCTAGTTGTAGCTTTCTCTTGGTCTTCATCCCAGCCAGGTGGCTGGCTGGGTCTTCCCTTTCTTGTTTAGATCCTACCAACCCCATTGTCTGGGAACAAAACACTGCTCTAGAGCTCTTTCATCTATTTTTAGATGGATATCCTTAATGAACCTACTTTCCCTGAAGCAAAAGGATTTCAGCCCTATAGCTGCTAACTGGGCTTAGCCTGCTTAGAATTTGAACATTATGATAAAAAGGTCATACACCAAAAAATACCACAAAATGTAATATTCTATATAAATTTATTATATGGATCCCATATATTCATGAGGACTGAGAATTTAAATTTGTAATGGTCAAAATTTTAAGTTAAAGTATATAACGAATGTAATGTCTACTTTTTATTTCTTTTCTCCTCTTTTAACATAGAGCCTCACTCTGTTTTCTACCCTAGAGTGTCATGCCCTCAGCCTAGCTCCCAGGAAACTCAGACTCCTGAACTCAAGCAATCTTTTCACCTGGGCCTCCCAGAATGCTATGATTATAAGCCATTACACCTGGACTAATGTTTACTTTTTAATTAAATAGCCTTTCTACTTGAAAAATACTTTTGATTAGAAAATATATTTCTAAATATTGATGTGATATATATCCCAAATTTAAAACACATTTATTAAATATATGTAAAAAGAGCCATATTTATTGAGTGATTCTATGTGACAGATGCTATATATAGAAATGAATATAGTTCTCTAATTTAATCTTTGAAATAGTCTTTGTATCTTCATTTTACCAATAAGTTAATGAAAAATTAGGAACTAGACATGGTAACTGCTCTTATGTGATGTGCATCCAAACTATACTCTTGGTCACAGATTTTTTTTTTTTGAGACAGTCTCATTATATTGCCCCCATTAGAGTGCTGTACTGTCATAGCTCACAGCAATCTCAAACTCTCAGACTCAAACAATTCTCTTGTCTCAGCATCCCAACTAGCTGGGACTACAGGCACCTACAGGCACAACACCCAGATATTTTTTGGTTGCAGTTGTCATTATTTGGCAGGCCAGGGCTGGGCTTAAACCTGCCAGCCTAGCTATATGTGGCTGGTGCCCTAACGGCTGAGCAATGGTCCCCGAGCCGACATGCCACAGATTGTCCATCTTGCTTCATGTGATATGTATTTTATTTCCATTATTTTATAACAGGATGAAAAACCTAAAGTGTTTATTTTGACATATTCTAATGTTATTATTGTATTTGTGTTTTTCCTGCCTATTTTTTCAGCATATATTTCAAGGAGTTAATTTCTTTTTTGCCTATTGATATTTGTGAAATATTTTACAGCAAGTAAATGAATCATTTATTCAAAAATATGAAGTTTCATCCTGATCTAAGCCTAACAATTTTTATTTTAACTTGCACATATTAATCAAAGAGATGTTATGTGACTCGGGCAATAACTGAATCAACAAATTTAAAAACAATATAAACAACAGTTTTAGAAATTCTGGGGAAAAATAAGGTGATAAAGAAATCATGGGCTCGACGCCTGTGGCTCAATCGGCTAAGGCGCCAGCCATGTAAAACTAAGGTGGCGGGTTCAAATCCCCAGCCCGGGCCCGCCAAACAACAATGATGGCTGCAACCAAAAAATGGCCGGGCGTTGTGGTGGGCGCCTGTGGTCCCAGCTACTTGGGAGGTGGAGGCAGGAGACTTGCTTGAGCCCAGGAGTTGGAGGTTGCTATGAGC
>CAUYQV010007651.1:0-13598 GCA_963574575.1 Galagoides demidoff
GGCACCTGTGGTCCCAGCTACTTGGGAGGCAGAGGCAGGAGACTCGCTTGAGCCCAGGAGTTGGAGGTTGCTATGAGCTGTGATGCCATGGTACTCTACCCAGGGGGATAGCTTGAGGCTCCATCTCAAAAAAAAAAAAAAAAGAAAGAAAGAAATGTTTGCATATTCTATCTCTGGAATCTGGTATCATTGGCCTGGTCAGCCAATAAATTCCTAGGTGGGTCACTATCAAACCTCTTGGTCCACTTAAAAGACTGTTTAATTACCATTTTCCTAGTCTTGCATGTGCTTTCCTTTTCAAAGGGCTTTATGAAGACACCTAACCTAAAATAAATTCAAATGCATGGGCATTCCATCAAGAACAATCTAAAATTCAGGACCTCCTCTCCCCAGAAACCCCACTTTTTCTTATTTTCATTAACGCTACAAAGCTCTTCCTTATTATTAAATGTATATTTTATTCATTTGTTTATCAGTTTCTATTCACCAATTATGCCAAGGTACTAAAGGACACAAAAATTAAAACATTGTTAACTTTAGTTACTTTTGATTCCTTTTCATTTCCCCACTTTTTTTTTTTTTGAGACAGAATCTCACTCTGGTTCTATGGGTAGGGGTCTATGGTGTCATAGCTCACAGCAACCTCAAACTCTTGGGCTCAAGAGATTCTCTTGCCTCAGCCTCCGAAGTAGCTGAGACCATAGGCACCTGCCATAACGCCTGGCTATTTTTGGTTGTTGTTGTTGTTGTTGTTTCAGTCATCATTGTTGTTTTAGCAGGCCCAGGCCAGGTTTGAACCTACCTACCTTGGTGTGTGTGTGGCCCACACCCTACCCACTGAGCTATAGGCGCCACCCTGTTTTGTTCTGTTAACTTATATTGTTATCCAAGTCCAAGGCTTTACTTTTTGAATTTGTTAATATTTCAGTAGTCTCCACTTAGTTGTATTACTAGAAATGAGTCTCTGACATTTGTCACCCGAAAGAGAGAGAAGAAAGCACACTCCTCTATTATCTAAACACATTTCTTCTTGAGACCATATAGTAATTACTATCAAGTACAGAATAAATGTGAAATTCTTTTGTAATTTAAAAATAATAATTCCAAATTCCATCCATCCAGGCTTATGTCTTTCTACATGGCAAGTTACCAGATTTTAACTCTTTTTATTCTTAGTCTCTCTTAAACCAAAAATATCCTTCTTATTCTAAATCCATCTACTAGAATCCTATCTCTTCTTTTTTTCTCTAATTTTTGTTTTTTAACTTACACTGAAGTTAAAATCATAGTACAAGGGACTTTACCATATTTGGCATGAACTCCTTCTTTCTCTCCTTCATACTCACAGGTACACACATATAGGAGATCTACTTGATACTGAGTGAGGGGCATCTTGACACTTCATCCTACATCATAAAAACAAGGTGTTATTTTACATTAACCCAATAATATTATTATACCTGCCAAACCTGTTTTGATTTTGGTTGCTGCTGTGAGAGATAGTTCATATTTACAATGAAAGTTCATTATCTTACATATCTTGCCAAGTATCTTAACATATTTCCCCCTTCAGGACTTACCTTAACAAATGCACTTGAAAATATGGATAACATCCACAGGAGGCTACTTTCAGTGGGAGTTCCTTGTCTTTCAGTTAACATTTCTGGTGTACATTCGAAGCAGGTCTTCAAAGAATTCCTGGAGAAATAGATATCCAGATGTCTACAGTAACTGGCTCCATTATAGCTGTACCATTTATAGGAGAAATGTGCTTTCCTCTCTCACTCTCTCCACACACATTATATTTCTGGGATCACCTTCATAATAAATTATCTACACACAAGTTGTTGTCTCAGGTTTTCATTTTCAGAGGATCAAATCTAAGATGGTATCGAACAAACCTAACATTTATTCAATATCATTATTAAATAGTATTTATATTTACATTCTTTAATTGTTCAAAAATGTTTGTATCCCTGAAGGATCTCAGAAAAATTTACCCCAACAATTTTCCTTGGAAAAAAGAGCATTTTGAATTTACACTCCTTTAATTTAACAGGCATTGGAAGTAAACCAGACTGATTCATCATAAAGAACAAATGACTTCTATTCCCCTCCCTGTTATCTCAATATAGTGTAAGAAACAAGATCAAGAATAAATCTAGATCAGGCCCAAATCATTATAAATATGATACATCTCTCCCAGGTTAATATATTTGCAAGGAGAACCATTTATAAGTCCATATTTCCCCACCATCCATTCACCCTCCCTAGCAACCATTTATTGCCCCTAAACAGACTATCTATATTCTTCATTTCCCCCTCCTCTCTAAAAAGAGGGCCTAAAAATATTTAGATCTCACGGGGATATTGAGTAATCACTCTGTGATTCTTTAATTGCTAGTGGACCTTTCAGTGAACTTTCAGGGTGAAAGAGGAAGTTTCACCCTTATTCCTACATCCCCAATCCAGGATTCAATTAAAAATTACACATTCTATTTGGTTGTCTTTTAAAATAAAACAACCCTTCTCTATCTTTTTTTATTAATCTTATATCCTTGACAATTATAAACAGCTTAGGCCAATTTTATTTTATTTTTTTCAATTTTCTTATAAAATGTCTTGCAGTCTATATTTGTCTGATTTTTTCTTTGTGATTACTTTCAGGTCAAACATTATGTAATGTTATATTGTGTAATTCTCAGTGAAGTATGTCAGAAAAAAAAATCCTTCTAGTTTTTAAAGATTGAGTTCTATCTGACCTCTATATTAAAAAGCATTTCTTTTTGCTCACTCCACAAGTGGGCATACCTTGGTTGAACTGAGAAATTTTTATAACATAGGCTCTGTTTTGCACAAATAGCTCTCCATGCAAACCTGAGCACTTCACCAAACTTGATAAGCCTAGGAAAATTCACAATTATGTCTGGTGACTTTTGCTGTCTTTCAAGCAACTTTCAAAGTATTAATGGTTTTCGGCTGAGTTAATAACATTATATATGACCTCAATGTAAATTTTCGATGAAAACTTGAATTGTAAAAGCCAAATTTTCATTGTTTAAATGAAAGACTCATCTCCCCAATATACTAATTGGCATGGTAATGTTTTTGTCTCCTTTATTTAATACTCTGTAAGAGCAAATAAATAAGTTTCAGCATAGTTGGGGTCATCTAAACATAGGACACTAACTAAAATATGTCTAGCCATATGTACATGCATACAAATGCATATGTACCCACAAATACATATTCAAATATGTATTTTATGAGTTTTTAATGCTTCTTGGGAATAAAGTAATCTTTTTTAATTATGAAAAATAGTCTTTTATTTCAGTAATTGAGTATGAAAATTCTTTTTGACATTTTCATCTTTAGAAATATAGCCAATTCACAACCAGTCATTTGTTAAATTTGGAAACTGTTCATTTTCTTGTAAGTTTCTCCCCTTCAGAACACACATACAATGCAAGTTATTGCACCAGGACTTTTTCTTAACACATCCTACAGAGAATTGAAGTTGAAATCCATGGGGTGAAGAAAATAAATTTACGCTGTATCCTAGTTTTTGCAATGACAGGGTATCGTATTGATCTCCCACTCTTTGCTCACCTGCATGGCCATTATGTGCTAACCAAACATTACTTGAATTGGCAGTAGGTATTTTTTTCCCCAGATTTACAATAGCACCACAAAACCTGCCACTTAAAATGTCTCTACAAGGGGTTATCTCTTTCAACTTGTAAAGGAGATTGTGTAGAGAGAGGGAAAAAAGGAAACTTCTCTTAGCAGAAGTAATACTTTCTATTATAATACTGCCCTGTCAAGCACTTTATCCTGTGGCTACCTGAACTTTGAAAGGAATATCAGACTTCACTTCTCTTCAAAACCCTACACGTGTAATCTTTCAGAGCCTCAGCTAGCTAACTGGATTCTTACGGTTGTTGCCAATCTACCTGTATAATATTAGCCATGTTGATGCCATATTTTCACAGTTCAGCCAAATAGAATTAGAGGAACACAAGAACTATGGGTCCTTCCATATCAATCATAAATTATCTCTAAATTTTGTATCACTTTTTTTCTTTGTTTGTCTTGCTTCTGTTTCAGCTAGCTTTCATCTGATTTCTGGCCTTTAGTCTCATATGCCATTTATATTATTGACTGTTGACATTTTTATTTTGTATATGTGTCTGCTCCAACCCATGTCCTCATCCTTGTTTTTATCATCAAGACTTGGGCTTTGTGTATGCTCTCTGGTTATCGTGGGATATACTTCCACACCAGGGAATCCATTATACCTACCACTGGTTCTCTGTTGTTGTTGTCGTTTTCTAATCTGCTTTGGAGTGGATGAATGCCATATCTTATATTCATGTAATTGTTAAAGAATATCCCTACTTAACATATGTTGTTGTTATTGTTTTTCTGAAACTGCACCATATTCCCAGGATACAGGATATAAAAGTACTCCATCCTTAGTTATTCAAAGTCCCCTATCACATGGTCTTCACTTATTTTAGAAACAACCCTCTGAGATATATAAGATTTATATTGTTGTCAATATACGAATAATTAAAAGGTTAAGTGACCGATTCACAATCTTATATCCAATACATGAAGTTAGACTCACTGGGTCAAAATCAAGGTGTTGGCAGAGAAAGAATAAAGATGTGCTATTTTAAGTCACAACTTTGTGGTATTTTGTTCCAGCTACCTAAGGAAATTAATACAGTAATATACCTTATAGTAGATAAATTACTATTTAGGAAGTACACTGAGCAAATACATTAAATTCAAAGATGACTATCAAGTGGTTGAGTGAGTTTAATAGTTGAACATTCTCTGTGCCATTATTTTCTTTACCTTTAAAATGGTGGTAAAATAAGTCCTTTTCTTCCAGCCATGAGGAAAAACTGGATTTACTCTCCTAACTTACTTATTAGAATACTCCAAAATTACATATTTAAAAATTTGGTGTATTACTAAAAAAGCTGAAGTTTAGCAAGGCCAACAGACTATCTACCAATTGTGGTAGATATTTTCTACCAAAAAGATGATCTGTTACACTTCCCAAGAGAAGGGAACAAGTTATTCTGTAGAAGGCACATGGAGAAGCAAGGGGTTTGTTTAGTCAGGAGACAGAGCAAGAGGAACTTTCATCGTGGCTTTTTCAGGGAGGAAAGACTAAGGCTGGGTAGGTGTGCTCAGGATTGGATCTCCAGGGGATAAGTACTGTCTCTACTTGTCTGTTACTTGGCCCTGGGTGATTAGAGCAGGTGGGATAGCACCAAAGAGTAAAAGCCAGATATAGGAAGTGCCTGGTGTGTGGCATATGGTTTGTTTGAATTGTACTTGAGAAGTTTGCCCCTGAGATGACTCTATTAATAGTGGAAGAGGTGACAAGGTATCACAGGTGGTCAAGACAAGGTGACTAAAGAATATTTTCAAGTTGTCCATAACAGGGCATATCCAGCATATGTAAATAGTGCAGATATTAAAGCAAATTTACAGAATCTGGAAACATGGTTAATATAGTATATGAAACAACAACTTTTAGGCAGTGTATAACAGGCAAAATATGACACTGACCACTCACAGAAAGGGGACAAAGGAGACAAGCCCTACAACTACCCTAGCTTAATGCCAAAAGAATGGTTATAGGCCAAAGTACAGGGAAGATAAACCTGGTCAAAGTCAAGAGTTTTCATTCAGCAGAGGAAGAAGTGAGTACTGTGGGAAGGCAAAATATACAATAGGGGGACATTGCCAGGGATGAGAGCTCATGAGACTGTGAGAAGGGCATCATGGAGGCCTTGGCTGAATAGAAGTCTTTACATGCTTTTAAATAAACACTGGGCTAACTCAGTAAAGTTTCTATTCTGTCTACCAAGCAATACAATAATATCTGAAGGAAAACTGAGAGGAGTTAAAATATATCATATGAATCCTAGAGCAACCATTAAAGACAAAACAAAACAGATGTAGCTAAAAGATTTGATTAAAAAAAAAGTAAGACTAAACCATATGATCTCTACAAAAATACCTATTTGAAACATTATAAACATAGGTAGTTATAAATGAAAGGAAGAAAAGCTATATTATGCAAGCACAAATACAAGAAAAGGCTGGATGGCTCTATTGATATCAGACAAAATAGATCTAAGAACAAAAAATGTAACTATGAAAAAAGAAGGATATTTTATCACAATAAAAGAAAATCTAATTCATCAAGAGCAAAGGACAAAACTAAGTATGTATACACCTCATAATACATAATAAGTATGTATACACCTTCAATGTACAGGAAACAAAATATCAGAGAATTGGAAAGAAAAAGGACAAATCTATAAATGTAAATGATTTAAATACTTTTTCTGTAATAATTGATAAAATAGACAGAAAATAATGAAAGATCTTGAATTTGATTAAGGAATTTATTAACTCTATTAATCAAATTGACCTAATCAACATTTAAAACTCATTCGGTCTCAGGGGGCACCTGTGGCTCAGTAGGCCACCGGCCCCATATGCCAGAGGTGGTGGCAGCCCTGGTCAAAAACTGCAAAAAAAAAAAAAAAAAAAAAAACTCATTTTGTCTCAGAAAAGAAAAACACATGTGTTTTTTTTTTTTTTTCTGTTTAAACATGGGACATTCTCTAAGATAGATCACATTTTGAACCAAAAAAAACAAGTCAATAACAAAAAAGAAATAAACTATCAGTATCAGTTAGAAAAGAGAAAATATGACCACGAATACCACAGACATTTAAAAAATAAGAGGAAACACTATTTTTAAAATGCTGATAAATTTAACAGTAAAGATAAAATAAAAAGTCTTGTAAAAAACAAAACTATGAAACCTCAGTCAAACCTCAGTGAATAGCCTTATATCTGTTAAATGAATTAAATTCCTACTTACAACTTCTCACAAATATGTAGCCCATATGCCTTCACCAATAAATTCTATACATTTATAAAGAATAAGTAGCACCTATTCTAAACAAAATCTTTCAGAATGGATGTGAAAGAAACTATTTCCAGCTCTTTTTATGACACCAGCATGACTATGATGCCAAAATTAGGCAAAGTCAGATCAAAAAAACTTCACATCAATGCTCCTCATCAATATAAAATTAAAAAATTATAAAGATAATGTAAAATATAATAATACAAAACAAAAATTATTTAATAAATATAAGCAAATCAAATTTAGTAATATATAAAAAATAAATTATGACCAAGTGAGTTGTATCCTAGGAAGAAAAAAATGGTTGATATTCAAAATTAATGTAATTAACCACATTTGCATGCTAAAAATTGATTATCATAATAGATGAATAAAAACATTTGACAAAGTTCAATTTAGGAATAGAAGGGGAATTCTTCAACCTGATTAAAGGTATCTACGAAATACTAATAACCAATGTCATCTTAATGGTGGAAGATGTCATTATTTCTTCCCATTCTCATAAACATAGTAGGTCCCCTTTTAATAACTCTTCTGTTACACATTGTCCTGGGTATCTTAGTAAGTAAAAAATAGCAAAATAAATAAAAGCATAAGGATGAGAAATCAAGTATGAAAATATCTTTATTCACAAATGATGTTTGTTTATGTAGAAAATTCTAAATAATCTAAAATTCCACTAGAACTTGTAAATTAGTGAGTTATGAAAAAAAGTTATTTAAAAAGTCAACTTTATTTCATTGCTCTACCTATGAACAAATGAAAATTAAACAATAATCTGCAATGACTTGGGAATTTATGAAACATTAAAGGAAATTTACAAAAAAAAATGTGTAAGACTTGTTCACTGAATAGGACAAAATTTTCCTTAAAAATGAAAGTAGACGTGAGTAAATCAGAAGATTAAGTATAAGAAGTTTCAAAACTTTAAGATATCTATTTTTCCCAAATTAAGTTACATATTCAACTGAATTACAACCAAATTCACAGAAGAATAATTCTATGCAGAAATGAATAGTCTCATTCTCATATTTGGGGATTTTTACTACTTGATTTCATGGTATATGATAAAGTAAGAGTAGACAGTGAGATAGTGGCATTAAGACAGACATGTAAATGATGTAATAGAACAGAGAGTTCAAAATTAGACCCACACATTTATAGTTAATTGATGTTCAACAAAGGTATAAAGGCAAGTCTATGAGAAAGAGTAATCACTGTGACTCAAGGAGTAGGGCATCGGCCCCATATACTCTGGAGGTGGCAGGTTCAAGCCTGGCCCCAGCCAAAAAACAGCAAAAAAAAAAAAAAAAAAAAAAAAAAGAAAAAGAAAAAACAATGGTGCTATAACATTTGGATCTTAATATGCAAAAAATGTGAACCACAATGCTTACCTACTTTATGTAAAAATTAGCTCAAAATAGATCATAAACTTAATTGTTGTGAAAACTAAAACTTCATAAAGAAAACATAAGAGAAAATTTAAATAATTTTAAGTTAGGGAAAACATCTTAGAATAAGGAAAATAAAATATGAAATATGAAAATGTGATTATATTAGACTTCACCAAATTAAAAATTTACTTCTTGAAAGGATTCTGTTAAAAATGAACAACTACAAAAGGGAAGAAATAAATGTAGATATATGTCTGATAAAAGAAATTGCTTCCAGAATTCATAAGAACCCTTACAAATTAATAACAAAACATTTGATTTTTGTAATGGTCAAAAGATTTACAGAAATATTTTACCAAAGAATGTATCAAACAGAAAATAGTACCGTCAGTCATTTGTTAAATGCAAATAATGACTACAATGAGTTTAAGTTACAAGCATGCCCTTACCCAGAGAGTATGTACTGTACCTGTTAGGTGTGAATTTACCTATCCCTTCTTTCCACCTCCCACCTGATTTGATTTTTTTTTATTAAGTCATATATACATAGATTATGAATACATTTATGCCTTTGTACCACTTGATTTAATTTTGTTGAATTTTATTTCCATATGTGGACATAAGTGCTATACCCCTGTAATATTCTGAAATAAAAATAAATAAATAAATGAAGACTACAATAAGATCATAATATGTGAACACCCAGTAGAAGTCCTAACATTAAAGACTTATAGGGGCTGTGCCTGTGGCTCAGTGAGTAGGCCACTGGCCCCATATACTGAGGGTGGTGGGTTCAAACCTGGCCCCAGCCAAACTGTAACAACAAAAAAAGACTTATAATGTGGAGTCTTGCAAAGCTGTAGAACAACTTGGTGGGAGTGAAAAACAGTACAGTAACTTTGGAATGAAGGTTGGTTATTATACAGCTAAATACTCACTTTCCCTATAGCCAGCCATTTCACACCTACATAGCTACCTAAAAGAAATAAAAACCTATGAAGACTTATATTCAAATATCTATAGTAGCTTTCTTTTTAATAGTTAAAACCTGGGTATAATCCAAGTTTTCATCAGCTGGTTAATGAATAAAAACATTGTGGTGTATGCACACAAAGAAATGCAAAGAATGTGGTGTATGCACACCAAGAATGCAAAGAAATAAAAACAAAGGACCTACTTATGTGTGTAACTACATGTAAGAATCTGAAAGATACTATATAAGTTAAGGAAACCTAACACCAATACTACATACTGAAGGAATCCATACACTGTATATGAAAATCTAAAATGGGGTGAAACTACAGTGAAGTAAAAAAGATTAGTATTTGTCAGGTCCCAGGGAATCTTGAGAAAAATTGACTATGAAGCAGTAGGATGGAACATTTCTGGGTGATGGATATAATCTCCACACTATGGTTGTTGCCGAGGTTACACCAGTATATACATTTGCCAAGTCCCTTCTAATTATACACTAAAAGTTGATGAATCTTACTATGTATACAAATTTTACCACAATAAAGTATATTAAATTAAAGCAATATATACTGTAACTCAATGAAATGTTTAGGGAGAAAAATGGGTTATATAAAGTATCATTTTGACATGAACTTATATTGTTAGAAAAAGACATAACTGAGATTCAGAGGGACTCTGCACCCTGAGGCTTGTTTTAAAGCACTTTCTCCCTACTCATGTGGAAAGGAATATGATTCAGGCAAGTGTTCTCCACTGTGAGAGATTACTTTTCAGGAGAAAGAAATCAATGTGTAATGCAGGCAACATAAATGCTTCAAACTTTTGTTGATTTGAGGTTACTTGGCCAAATATTAATCTTCATTTTCATTAAAGATTTGGTGTTTGGCATTGGTATTGCCAATAAATTTAATGGATTAAATTATGTAGAAGAAATCACAAACTATTGATCATCATTCCAACGCTGAGATGGAAATTACTTATATAGAAATCTGAAAGACTGTACCAGAGTCATTGACTTTAGCAAATTGCATGAGCATAGATCACATATTCCTATTAAATGTGCCAATGATTTACCTTAGGGAATTGAAAGACTTCAGTCTAAACTTTTATTTTCAATAGGGTGCATGAGATTTAACTAGGGTTTTTTTTTTTCCCCCTCAAAAGTAAATAAAGTAAAACAAAATAAAAGAAGATGCAATAGAACATGAAACTTTAAGCATCTGTCTCTTATTCCAGACCCTTTATCTCTTGAATTAAATCATATTAGAAATTCCGACAGATCAGCAAGATGGCGACCAAGTAGCAGCTTCTGTGTAACCAGGCACAGTGAGAAGGGGGAGAGAAGAATCCAGGCATCTCTGGCCAGTGGGTTTTGCCCAGAGGCTGTCCTCTGGTGACCCAGGAACTCAGTGAGAGACTTTAGGACCCCATGAGGAGGTCAGAAACAGTGGAAAACCAGCAAGTAGTGGGCGCCCGTTTGTTCGGCCTGAGGCTGCCTGCAGCTATACCTATAACAACAGCGAGACTGCAGACGGGAAGAGCCTTGCCTGGGGGCTGTTTTGGTTTGTCTGGACTTGGACACTCCATTGAACTGCTTTGGGAGACCTGGGGCTGATGTGTGGATGACTTTGGGCACTGTCTGGGCCCCCAGACTGAGCCTCTGAGCCAGTAAGGAGCTGATGTCCTTCAGCTGTGTGCTGCCCCTGTGTGGTGCAGTGCGGGGATGGGAATCCTCGGGCCAGTGATCTACTGACTGAGCTGCCCAAAGGCGCTGGAGGAGTGCAGAGATCCAGGTGTTTGGCAGATTAACACCCTTGGCCCTCAGGGGCATTGAGGGAAACTGGATTTGGTGCCTTGGATAAGCAGGCAGCCACGTCAGGAGAGATCCCAGGGATAAGTGCTTTCCTTGGAAAGCTTCTGCTTGGCCTAGGCCCATGGCTTGGAGGGTCTTTTAAGTGGGCTGAGGAGATATTCGGGCTCTTAAGCCTGCGGGGTCTGTGAAACCAGTTGAGGCCTCTAGTCTCCATCTTGTACAGCTGTATAAATTTTGGGATTAACTTCTTACTCCTCAGAAGATTATCTATTGCCCAGACAATATTTACCAAGATTGTGTTTGTACTGTTTGTGTTTGTTTGGTTTTGGTTTTGGTTTGGGGGTTTTTGCTTTTTTGGTTTTTTTTTTAACTTCAATTTTTCTTTTCTTTCTTTTTTTTTAAATACTTTTTCTAGTTTATATCAACCTTCCATTTTTGCCTACTGTAATAATTAGAATTTTATTTTTGTCAGTGTTTCTGCCCCTATTATTTGTTTTTTGTTTTTTTAACCTCTCAACTTTATCCTACTAGGGATTTTGCTTTTTTGTTATGGTTTGATTTATAGCATTTTGATCTTGCCTCTCCACCTGGAGGAGGTGGAGTACTGTGTCTGAGCCGGCTGGCACAGAGCTGTTGACCTCAAGGGAATCACCCAATCTGGAACCCCCAGAGATTGGGGGTCCTTAAGGGTGGGTCATAATACTCTACTAGACACCTATACTATTCTTGTCTTTTTCTTTTGGTGTCTTTCCTTTTTTGTTACTATTTCCTTTTACTCACCCCCTCTTCTTTTTCCCTCTCTCTCTCTCTCTTTTTTCTTATTTTCTTTTTAAATATCTTTTTTCCCTTCTTGCTCCTCAGTCTTCTCATCCTTCTGGTCTTGTACTAAAAGGACTTATTAAAATTTTAGGCCAGTAACATAGTAACTTAGAACAAGAAGTGAAAGGAAAATTAGGGTAAGGAAACAGATATAAGAAAGCACTTATGAAGAAGAATCAGCAGAAAAATCCTGGCAACATGAAATGCCAGTCCAGAGTAAGCCCTTCTAGGGATCACAAGGTTGCTACAGCAGAGGATTCCTCCTATAAGGAAATGTTAGAAGTGACAAAAGGGTAATTTAAAATACATATGTTGAAAATAATGAAGGAAATTGCTGAGAAAGTGGAAAACAATCAAAAAACAATGAAAGAAATTGCTGAGAAGGTGGGTAATAACCAGAAGGAAATTCAAAAACAGAATCAAATAAGAGATCAACAATACAAAGAATACAGAAAGGACATAGCAGAGTTGAAGGAACTGAAGTAGTCAATTAGAGACATCAAAGACACAATAGAAAGTATCAGTAATAGATTAGACCAAGCTGAAGAAAGAATCTCTGAGCTAGAAGATAAAGCCCTAGAGATAACCCAAATTGTTAAAGTGGCTGAAAAGAAGAGAGAGAAAGCAGAATGCTCATTGGTAGAATTGTGGGATGCTATGAAGCATTCAAATATACAAGTTATAGGTATCCCTGAAGGGGAAAAAGAATGCCCCAGAGGAATGTAAGCCATTCTAGAGACTATTATAAATGAAAACTTCCCTAATATTACCCAAGATTCTGGCATACTCCTTTTTGAGGGATATCAGTCCCCTGGTCACCTTAACTCAAATAGACTTTCCCCAAGGTATATTTTGATGAATTTATCTAAAGTCAGGGCTAAAGAAAAGATTTTGCAGGCTGCCAGGAGTAAGCACCAATTGACCTACAGGGGCAAACCTATCAAGGTGACAATGGACTTCTCTAATGAAACTTTTCAAGTTAGAAGACAGTGGTCAGCTATCTTTAACCTATTTAAACACAATAATTTGCAGCCCAGAATTCTATATCCCGCTAAGTTAAGCTTCAAAATTGAAGGAGAATTTTAAACTTTTATTAATATGCAAACACTGAGGAAATTTCTCTCAACAAGACCAGCTTTACAGGAAATATTTCAACCTGTTCTACACACTGACCATCATAATGGACCTTCAGCAAAGTAATCACCCAGAAATTAAAGGACAGAACCTAGTTTTCACAATGAAGCAAATGACAAAAGCAAATAAAAACAAAACAAGCAAAGCAAAAGCAAATAAGCAAAGGACTTTCACAAAATAAGATGAATAGAACACGACCACACTTGTCAATTATCTCAATAAATGTCAATGGCTTGAACTCCCCACTCAAGAGGCATAGATTGGCTGATTGGATTAAAAAACACAAGCCATCTATTTGCTGTCTGCAGGAAACACACCTCACATCAAAAGACAAATTAAAACTCAGAGTTAAGGGGTGGAAATCAATTTTTCAGGTGAATGGAAGTCAGAAGAAAAAAGGGGTCGCAATATTATTTTCAGATACATGTGGGTTTAAAGCAACTAAGGTTATAAAGGACAATGATGGGCACTTCATATTAGTCAAGGGAAAAATACA
>CAUYQV010007657.1:0-24450 GCA_963574575.1 Galagoides demidoff
CTAGAAGACGGGATATCATCAATCTTACTCAAAAATTACTGCCCTGAGGCTCAGCGCCCATAGCTCAGCAGTTAGGGCATTGGCCACATACACCAAGGCTGGTGGGTTCAAACCCAGCCCAGGCCAGCTAAACAACAATGAAAACTGCAACAACAACAACAACAACAACAACAACAAAAAGCCAGGTGTTGTGGCAGGTGCCTGTAGTCCAGCTACTTGGGAGACTGAGGCAAGAGAATTGTTTAAGCCCAAGAGTTTGAGGTTGCTGTGAGCTGTGACACCACAGCACTCTATTGAGGGTGACATAGTGAGACTCTGTCTAAAACACACACACACACAAGCTATCAATATTCTGTCTCCAGGAGACACACCCAGCCCTGAAGGACAAATCAAAACTCAATGTTAAGGGATGGAAAACAGTGTTTCAAGCAAATGGAAATTAAAAGAAAGGAGGGGTTGCAATCTTAATCTCAGATACAAGTAGATTCAAAGCAACTGTAGTTAAGAAAGACAAAGATGAACACTTAATACTGGTCAAAGGAAAAATACAAGACAACATCTCAATTTTAAACATTAATGCACTTAACTTAAACACTCCCAGATTTATGAAACAGACCTTGAGGAGTCTGAGCAATATGATTTCCCATAATGCCTTAATAGTCAGAGACTTCAACAACCCCTGACAGAACTGAACAGATCTTCTAAACAGAACTACACAAGAATACAAAGTACTTAAAAATGACCCTAGAACAAATGGAATTAATAGACATATACAGAACACACCATCCCAAAGCAAAAGAATATACTTTTTTCTCATCAACTTATGGAACATGCTCCAAAATAGATCATATCCTAGGATACAAATCAAACCTCAGAAAAATTAAAGGAATAGAAATTATACCATGTCTCTTCTCAGACCACAAAGCTATAATGACAAAGCTCAACTCCATCAAAAATGTTCACCCCACACAAAGTCTTAGAAACTAAACAACATTATGTTGAACGATAGTTGGGTTCAGGAAGAGATAAAAGAGGAATTTGTTAATTTCCTCAAACAAAACAACAATAAAGACACAAGTTACCAAAACCTCTGGGATACAACAAAAGCAGTCCTGAGAGGACAATTTATTGTACTAGATGCCTACCTTTGAAAAATAGAAAGTGACTGCATCAGCACACTCACAAACCATCTTATGGAACTGGAAAAAGAAGAACAACCTAATCCTAAACCCAGCAGAAGAAAAGAAATAGCCAAAATTAAATCAGAAATTAATAAAATTGAAAACAAAAAAATCATTGAGAAAAATTAATAAAACAAATGGTTAAGATCAAAGAAACAATAAAATATCTCCACCCCCCCTCCCCAAAAATGCCCAGGTCCAGATGACTTCACACCAGAATTCTATAAAATCTTAAAAGAAGATCTTATAACCATATTTAATAAATTATTCCAAAAAATTGAGGAGGAAGGAATCTTCCCCAACATGTTCTATGAAACAAACATCACCCTGATATCAAAACCAGGAAAAGATTCAACTAAAAAGGAGAACTTAAGACCAATTTCCCTAGTGAATACAGATGCAAAAATTCTGGGCAGCGCCTATGGCTCAAAGGAGTAGGGCACCAGACCCATATGCCAGAGGTGGTGGGTTCAAACCCAGCCCTGGCCAAAAACTACAAAAAAAAAAAAAAAAAAGATGCAAAAATTCTCAATAAAATCCTAGCCAATAGATTACGGCTTATCATTTAAAAAGTCATACATCACAATGAAGTAGGTTTTATCCTAGCGATGTAAGGCTGGTTTAGCATATGCAAATCCATAAATGTAATTCACCATATCAAGAGAAGCAAAAACAAAGACCATATGATCCTTTCAATAGATGGAGAAAAAGCATTCAATAAAGTTCAACATCCTTTTCTAATTAGAACACTAAAGAGTATAGGCACTGGTGGCACATTTCTTAAACTGATCAAAGTCAATCTATGACAAACCCATAGCTAATACTATACTGAATGGAATAAAACTGAAAGCTTTTCCTCTCAGAACTAGAACAAGACAAGGTTGTTGTCTATTACCACTACTGTTCAACATAGTGCTAGAAGCTCTAGCCAATAAATCAGGCAAGAGAAGGAAATAAAGGGCATCCAAATAGGGGAAGAGGAAGTGAAACTCTTCCTCTTTGCCAATGATATGATCTTATACTTAAAGAACCCCCAAGACTCAACCATAAGACTCCTGGAAGTGATTTTAAAAAAAAATACAGTAATGTCTCAGGATATAAAATCAATGTCCACAAATCAGTAGCCTTTGTATACACCAATAATGGCCAAGATAAGAAGGTAATCAAGGACACAATTCCCTTCTCAGTAGCTTCAAAGAAAATAAAATACTTAGCAATATACTTCATAAAAAAGGTGAAGGACCTCTATAAGGAAAACTATGAACCCCTAAGAAAAAAAAATATCAGAAGACAATAACAAATGAAAGAACATACCATGCTCATGGCTGGGAAGAATCAACATTGTTAAAATGTCTATACTTCCCAAAGCAATCTACAGATTCAATGCTATCCCTATTAAAGTACCAATATCATACTTTCAAGACATGGATAAAACAATTCTTCATTTTGTATGGAACCAGAAAAAATCCCATATAGCCAAGGCAATTCTTTGTAATAAACACAAAGCTGAGGGCATTAGCCTACTACTAGACTTTAGGCTGTACTACAAGGCCATAGTGATCAAAACAGCATGGATTGACACAAAAATAGAGACACAGACATCTGGAACTAAATAGAAAACCAGGAGATGAAATAACATCTTCAGCTACCTAATCTTTGATAAACCAAGCACATACACTGGGGGAAAGAATCCCTATTCAATAAATGGTGCTGGGAGAACTGGATATCCACAGGTAAAAGACTAAAACTGAACCCACACTTTTCTCCACTCATAGAAATTGATTCAAAATTGATAAAAGACCCAAATTTAAGGCACAAAACAATAAAAATCCTCAAAGAAAGAGTGGGGAAAACACTTGAAGCTATTGGCCTGGGGAAAGACTTCAGGAGGAAAACTTCCATGGCTATTGTAGCAACAACAAAATAAACAAATGGGGTTTAATTAAACTGAAAAGCTTTTGTACAGCTAAGGAGACAACAACCAAAGCAAATAGACAACCTACACAATAGAAAAGGATATTTGCATATTTTTAATTGGACAAAACCTTGATAACTAGGCTCTACAGAGAACTCAAATTAATCAACATAAAAAGAGCAAACAATCCTTTATATCACTGGGCAAGAAAGATGAATAGAATCTTCTCTAAAGAAGACAGGCGAATGGCTGTCAAACAAATGTATAAAATAATGCTCATCTTCCCTAATTATTAGAGAAATGCAAATCAAAACCACCATGAGATATCATCTAACCCCAGTGAGAATGGCCCACATCACAAAATCTCAAAGCTGCAGATGCTGGCCTGGATGTGGAGAGAAGGGAACACTATTACACTGCTGGTGGGACTGCAAACTAATACAACCTTTTTAGAAGGAAGTATGGAGAACCCTCAAAGAACTCAAACTAGACCTCCCATTTGACCCTGCAATCCCATTACTGGGCATCTGCCCAGAAGAAAAAAGAAATCCTTTTACCATAAGGACACTTGCACTAGACCATTTATTGCAGCTCAATTCACAATTGCCAAACTGTGGAAACAGCCTAAATTCCCACCAAACCAGGAATGGATTAACAAGCTGTGGCATATGTACACCAAGGAATACTATTCAGCCACTAAAAAAGATGGAGACTTTACATCTTTTGTATTAATCTGGATGGAAGTGGAATACATTATTCTTAGGAAAGAATCACAAAATTGAGAAGCAAAAATCCTATGTATTCAGTTCTGATATGAGGATAATTAATGACCTAGTATACGGTGGGGATAGGGGAAGGGGAGAGCAGAGAGAGAGAAGGAGGAAGGGGGTGGGGAATCATGGTGTGAGTACACCTTTTGGGGGCAGGACACAATTAAAAGAGGGTCTTTATCTAACAAATACAATCAATGTAACCTGGTTCTTTGTACCCTCAATGAAGCCCAAATAATAATAATAAAAATAAAGAAACCATGGACCAAATTACATTCTGATGAAAGATTCAGAGAAGATATTTACCATAAATATATAGATCGAGACTATGTCTTGAATAGGTAAGGTATTCCTGAAAATCAACAAGAAAAAGGATAGGTGAACCAGCAGAAAAGATATGACCCAATAATTTACTGAATCTCAAATACAAGACATGCAAGAAGATGCTCGATGTCACTTGTTATCAGAGGAATTAAAATTATCTAACAATGACATGTTAAGTCACATCTATTCAAGGCAAGAGTAACAAGGAAGGTAATGCTAAGGCCCAGTTGAGGATAGGGGTGAAGGGACCTCAGGCACTGATAATGATATGGGCAGGGGCTGCTATTCTGAGGGACAACTGCTAGTACATGGTCAAGGAAAGATGATGTGTGTTCTGTGATCCAGCAAGCTGGTTCCCAAGTACAGATTCCAGAAAGATTTTTAGACATGGAAATAAAAAGACAGGTACAAGGATGTTCACTGCACTGGGAGAGATGAAAGCAGTCAAAGGATCCAGGACTCAGGGATGGTAGAAGAAAGAACATAACTACATAAGAACCTCCATAGTTGACCACCTCCCTACACTGACCACCTCCTTAATTTGACCTACTTTTTATAGACCAGACATGCATCACATGTACTCAATGGAAGTTCCTTAGTTGACCAACTCCATATGTTGACAGTTTGTTATAGTCCCTTGGGTGGTCAACTTACAGAGGTTCTACCATATGTGATAGTTTAAAGCAATAAACTAAATGTACTAAGAACCATGAATGGCTAATACAATCATAGTGCTATACTTCTGAAAACTATAAGAACTAGCACAAGATTTGGAATTTAAAATACATCCACCCCAACAAAAAAAATTACAAATAAAAAGATCTATCTCTCTAGAATCATATTGTTGGAGAGTTGGAATTTGAGTGTTGGGATTAAATTGGAAGAAATAAGTATTGGGGCTCAGTGCCTGTGGCTCAAGTGGCTAAGGCGCCAGCTATATACACCTAAGGTGGCAGGTTCGAATCCAGCCCTGGCCCGCCAAACAACACTGATGGCTGCAACCAAAAAGAATAGCTAGGCATTGTGGCGGGTACTTGGGAGGCAGAGGCAGGAGACTCGCTTGAGCCCAGGAGTTGGAGGTTGCTGTGAGCTGTGGTGCCACAGCACTCTACCCAGGGGGACAGCTTGAGGCTCTGTCTCAAAAAACATGAAAAGAAAAGAAAAGAAATAAGTATTGGGTTGAACTGAGAAGAACTGGCCCTGAATAGAACTCTAGTCTTGACAGCTGGGATCAAAAAATTGAGATTTTCAAGAATATTTTTCATACTATCAACCTGATTATAGAGCTCATATGAAAAAGTAAGAACTCAAAAAATATTATAAAAACAAACTGAGACAGATCCATCTTTATCAAATAAGAAAATGTTTTTAAAAGTATAATAATGAGGCCAGGCATTGTGGCTCATGCCTATAATCTAGCCCTCTGGAAGGCCAAGTGGGTGGATTACTTGAGCTCAGGAGTTTGAGATCAGCCTGAGCAAGAGCAAAACCCCTTCTTTACCAAAAAAAAAAAAAAAAAAAAACTGACTGGGAATTGTGGAGGGTGCCTGTAATCCCAACTACTCGGGAGGCTGAGACAAGAGGATTGCTTGAGCCCGTGAGGTTGCTGTGAGCTGTTATACCATGGCACTCTACCTGGGCGACTCTGTCTAAATAAATAAATAAATAAATATTCATCAAAATAACAAAGTCTTATATTGCACCTATTAGTTTGGCAAATGTTTTAAAGTTTCATAGGGCAGATTTTTGGGAAGGAAACAAGGAAATTGCCATTTTTTTTTTTTTTGAGATAGAGCCTCAAGCTGTCGCCCTGGGTAGAGTGCTGTGGCATCACAGCTCACAGCAACCTCCAACTCCTGGGCTTAAGCAAGTCTCCTGCCTCTGCCTCCCAAGTAGCTGGGACCACAGGTGCCCGCCACAATGCCCGGCTATTTTTTTTTTGGGGGGGGGTTGCAGCCATCATTGTTGTTTGGCAGGCCAGGGTTGGATTTGAACCCGCCACCTTAGGTGTATGTGGCTGGCACCTTAGCCACTTGAGCCACAGGCACTGAGCCGAAATTGCCATTCTTAAAATCTGTGTATAGGAGCGGATTTTCCAAGAGCTACTGAATTACAAAACTCGAGCAATCTTTGATTCAGCGATGCACTTCTAGGGATTTGTCCTTCAAAGATGCTCACATATGTAAGCAATGGTCAGTGTGCATGGATGTTCACTACATCACATTTGTTACAGTAAAAGACTGGGAACTATACCAATGCCCATCAACAGAGGAATATTTTGATAAATTATGGAATTCCATATGACATATAAATTCCATATGATGGAATCCTATACAGCTAGCACAGAGGAGGAAATAGAGATATTAGTCCTATCACAAACTGGATCAGTACAGAGATACTAAAAGGTAATTTGGCATTAGCTATTATACTTGGAAATGTTTACATAATATCCTCAACAGAAGGGTAAGCTGGACAAACTGTGAGCTGGTACACAGCACTCAAAAGAAAGAGCTCTAAGACACATGGTTGAATGAAAAGAACAAGTGACAGTACATATATATATATAAACACACACATACACATAGACAGTATTGCCAAGAGAAAGGTCTAGAAGAGCTAGAAATGGAAGAAGAGATTAGGTTTAAAGGAGAGGATAATAGTGAACTTAATCTTCCCAATAATGTTTTGTTTTGTAAAAAAGGAAAAATATCTAATTCCTTCTATTGTCTTTTCAATTCAAAAAGAACTTTTTAAAACTTTATATTGGGCCGGGTGCTATGGCTCATGCCTGTAATCCTAACACTCTGGGAGGCTGAGGTTGGAGGATCGTTTGAGCCCATAACAAGAAGCAACATGAGCGTTGTGATGTCAGCTCTGCTGATTTTTTAAGTGAAGCTACAATCCAATTTTTAAAGCTATCATTCTATTTTTTTTTTTTTGAGACGGAGCCTCAAGCTACCCCCCTGGGTAGAGTGCCATGGCATCACAGCTCATTGCAACCTCCAACTCCTGGGCTCAAGTGAGTCTCCTGCCTCCGCCTCCCAAGTAGCTGGGACCACAGGCACCCGCCACAACGCTGGGCCATTTTTTGGTTGCAGCCATTATTGCTGTTTGGCGGGCCCGGGCTGGGGACTCAAACCCGCCACCTTAGGTGTACGTGGCTGGCGCCTTAGCCAATTGAGCCACAGGCACCGAGCCTATCACTCTATTTTTATATCTTAGCTATTAATTCCAAGTATGCAGGCCACAGAGCTATGCCTTGAGTTGCATTTGTTCTGTGAATGGCCAGTGTGTGAGATTGCACCAAGCTATGATAATGCCACTGCATTCTCGTCAAGGCAACAGAGTGAGAGTGTGTCTCAAAAACAAAAACAAAACTTGATATTCAAAAAATTGAAAATATCTTAAGGCTATCTGGTCAGTGTGCACACCTGAGCACTGTATATATATGCCTAGTTGTGCAGAAACAGAATGAAAGAATGCACAGGGGACAGAGTCTGAGCAGATGAATGTGGTATAGATTGAACATTGTCTGGAAGGACACAGGAGCCACTGAAGACAGGAAGGGACTGAGATGCTGACACATGATGGAGGCTTAACCCTCTTGTGCTGCTTGAATATTTACCAGGTACATAATTTTTTTGAATTTGAAGGCAGCACAAAAACAGGACTTCTGTGCTGAGCCAAGCCTTGAAGGTATGTCAATATCTCCAAAACGTCTGTACAGTCCGAAATCTCCTCTTCGTCCCTCAGCCCTTAGACCAGAATCTATTTCCTGGACCCACAGTTCCCAACATATCCCCTCCATTTTGTCCTGATGTAGCCACAGAAAGATATTTCTGATACCCAGATCTGACCTATACCTTCCCCATTCAAATATATACCATGGCTCCCCAGTACCCTCCTATTTTAGTTATAGACCTTCCATAAAAGAGAAAAATTGCTGTCCAGCTGCAAGAAGTGCAATGGGCTGCCAGTCCCCAGATATAGACCTTCAAGTTCTGCTGCATCGTTCAACCAAGGCCACACTTCAGGGCCACCCCCAGCCAATGAATGAGCAGGGTTGTGCCCTAGTGCCTCACCATTTCCCCTCAATGTCTGACTTCCCTAACAGCAGCCTCCCTCCTCACATTTAGCTCTGATCTCATATCAGCTTCCCAAAGGACTTGAATTGGTACACCTCAGGTTAAAGTCCAATCTCTTTACAATGTTCCCAAAGCATTCCAAGAGGAGTTTCTATTACCTGCTCCAGCCTCATTGGGAGCCTCTGCCTATTCCTCACACTGCATTTCACAAGGATTCAGGCATCATTCCCCCCCCCCATCTCCCATACTTGCTAGAATGTCATGCATGCTTTCATGCTGGCCTTTCACAGCTTTCCCTTGAGTATAACCACTGTCCTGTACCCACAACCAATCTGGTGAATTTGTATTCACTTCTTCCCTCCCCAGTCTTGCCTCCATTTCCTTCTGCCTCAGCTTAGCCCATGTAGAATTAAGATGGGATTGGACACTAAGCTGGGAAAGACCAGGCAGTATGGATGTTATTCTGAATGAAGAGATGGATGACTTTTATCCACTAAGATCTTTGGAAAGCCATGGAATAGGCTGTGAAGTGGGAATTAGAGGCAATAGCAAATATCAGAAATAGTAAAGTCTTGGAAAAAAAAAACACAACTACAGGCAGTAAAGCAAGTGGGCAGAGGAGCAGTTTCCGTACTGAATACATCAGGGTGGCCCATGCTTTATATACATTGTCACTGAAGCTATAAGAATCCTGAGGTAGAAATTTTCCTCATTTACAGAGAAGAAATGGGGTTCAGAGGAGGAAATCAATTGTACTAATGTTGCATAGCAGGCTAGTGAGACAATAAATATGGACTCCCAGAATTTCCTGCCACAAAGCATGCCAGTTTTCCCTTCTTAACCAAGTGGGGTAGCAGGCCCTGCTTCTGAGCTCTGATTTTATTCCCACTAGGTACCTAATAATGGCAGAACCAGCAAGAACATCTTCCCTCTTCCCCACCTGGGGAGCAGAGCCAACAAGAGAGGGTTCAGGAATAGCCCATAAGGACCTGTACTCACCATTCAATCTCTTCAAGCTCACGGTCTTTCAGAAGCTCTCTCACCTCCTGCCGGCAGCGGTCCTGGTATTCCGGGTGTCTCGCAAGGTTGTACAGGATCCAGGAGAGACCACTGGCTGTGGTGTCATGGCCTGAGGAGCAGACACGCAGGCTTGAGTCTCTGGGCTGCTTCAGCACCAGGGGGTGGACAGTGCCCAAATATTGAGGCCCTCAGTGAGGATGGGAGGAGGGAGAGGATGACAGAATGGAGTGATCCAGGGTCCACCCACCACATCCCTGGGATGGAGAAACCCTGTTCCCACTGTAGTCCCACACCAGGACCCTCACCTGCAAACATGAAGGTATCAGCCTCTGCTCGTATGCTCTCATCTGACAACTCCTTCCCATTTTCATCCTAAGACAAGGCAAAACTTCCAAATCACACCAGCTCTGAGGCACTTGAGTCTAACCTGAAATACTCTTGAAGACCCATCAGCCAAGCAGAATGCCTCTCTCGTCATCTTCAGACCTGACCCACATGCTTTTAATTGATCTCCAGCCTCCCGCTTGCTCTTTCCAGGCAGCCTTTTACAGAGTCACCTCTGCAACTTGCCTCTCACTTGTCCCTCCCTTCCTCAAGTACCTTTAATGGCTCCCCAGGGCCCTCAGATCAAGTCCAAACACATGTATCTGATATTTGACATCAATATCTATTCTACAGTGAGGCACACCTTGCTCAGCAGAAGCACATCAATGAAGTCCAAGGTTTTGGATTTGGTCTTGGCTTTGAGGATGTCATCAACACTCTGGTGCTGGAGGGTGCGACGTCGTTCCTGGATGATGGTGTCTGTGAACTCATGCACCATGTTGCAGGCCTTACGGAAGCGCCGTCCATCCGAAGTGAGGTAGTACAGAAAGTCCAAGTGCAGAAAGATCTGCCGGTATCGTTTCACTATGAGGGCACTAAGCTCCAAGATGGCAGCAATATATTCACTGGGATTCCTGAAGGGCCAGGGCAAAGAGAGGAGGCACAGCCTTAATACATATGAAACCCTGAGACCACCTCCAGCCAGAATCCCAAAACCATGTTCCATCCAGAAAAAGGTGTCTCCAAGCCCACTTCTCTGTCTCACTTCCACTGTCTGTGAGCTGCCTCATGTCCCAAATCCCCTTGGGTATCATGCCTGCCTCTATCTATCTATCTATCTACGGTGTTTCCCCAAAAATAAGACCTACCCAAAAAATAAACCCTAGCAGGATTTCTATGCATTTGTTAAATATAAGCCCTACCCTAATAATAAGACCTAGTGATGGGCATGGCTATGCAGCACATGTGCATAGTCACGCCATGCATTTCAGCGCAGAGCAGTAAGGAAGACTGGAATACCTTTTATCTGCTACAGCTCCTTTCTCTGAGCTGTTCGCACTTGCGCGGGTGCGCGGGTGGTAACTGCGGTCACAGGCATCCTATTGCGCAGGTGCGAACAGCTAGGGGAAAGGAGTTCATGCATCACTAGCACCAGCATCACCAACAAGGTCGGTTCCCCCTGTCAGGTTCCAGAAGAAGATGACTTAACTGTATTTGAATAAATATGGATTGTTGTATTATACTTAATAAAAATAAGACATCCCCTGAAAATAAGCCCTAGTGTGTCTTCTTGAGGAAAAATAAATATAAGACAGTGTCTTATTTTTAGGAAACACAGTATCTATCTATCTATCTATCTCCCCCTCTCTCTCCCTCTCCATCTAGTTCTGCCCATTCTTCCTCAGTTTCTCCTGAAACTTCCCCATTTTCTCCACCAAGCTCAAACTTCCTCCTCTCCATGGTCCTGATTCTCATGTCTACATGACAGTCACTACTCTACAGAGCCAAATGTCCACGATAAGGCCCAATCATGACTCTTATCTGCTCAAAGTTTCCATGGCTCCCCAGGATAAAGTTCATACCCCTTTGCCTGACTTTCAATGCCTCAGGGCCTAGCCAATGCTGACCTGCCCCCCAGCCCTCATTTCCAATGTGTCTCCTTACTAACTATTCAACATGCTCTGCTCATCCTAGCCTGCCCCCTTACCTTTACTCACACAGTTCTACCTGTGTGAATAACTGCTTGTTCTATCTCCCCTTCCCTGTTTTTAATGCTTCCCATCTCTTCTGAGAAGGTTCTTCTGATTGTCCTGGTCAGTACTCCCCCCTCTACTTAACCACATGTTCCCAGGCCCTGGGCAAAGACTCACTCCTGGCAATTGCTATCGAAGCTGAAGACACATTTCTGAAGAATGTCCAAGGTCATAAGGCTGATGTGCTCAAACATGTCCAGACAGGCGCTGCCTCCTGAGACCAGGCGCTGCCACTTGCCCTAGCCAGAGAAGGGGACAAAGCTGAAATCAGTCTCTAGCTCCCTTGAGCCCCTGCCCAGCCCCAACCACTAGGATGGACCCCCAAGAACCAGCCTCCTAGTCTTCTGCCTCAGATCCACTTCCCTAGGCGTGGGTGAAAGAAGAAGCTGTTACTATTCTGAGTTGGAGACCCCAAGGCTGGGACTCAGGAGACTTGAGTTCAAGTTTCAGCTCTGCTTCCTATTCTCTGAGTGCCCTTGGTCAACTCATTGGCCTACCCTAGGTCTCACCTGTCAAATCTTCAATGTTACCTAAGTTGACCCATGTTACTGCCAGATAAACAAACCAGGTTAGCTCACTTTCTAGTTGAGTAAACGTGGGCAGGCTCCCTAATCTCTCTGACCCTTAGTTTCATCATCACAACGTAGCAATTATAATCATCTCTATCTCATAGGGTTCTGAAAATTAAATCAGAAAACATATATCATGAAATTGGTATATAGTTTCTGTCATACAGGAAATGCCCAATAAATGTTAGCTTTCAAGGCTGGACACGATGGCTCATGCTTGTAATCCTAACACTTTGAGAAGCTGAAGTGGGAGAACTGCTTAAGGTCAGGCATTTGAGACCAACTTGTGCAAGAGTGAGACCCCCATCTTTACAAAAAATGCAAAAATTAGCTGTGTATAGTGGCACCCTCCTGTAGTACCAGCTACTCAGGAGACTGAGGCAGGAAGGTTGCTTGAGGCCCAGAGCTTGAGTTGCAGTGAGCTATGATGACCCCACTGCACTCCAGCTGAGGCAATAGTTCAAGACCCTGTCTCTAAAAAGAAATTAAATAATTGATTTTTTTAAGTTAACTATTGTTACCATCTTCATCATTAGCATAGTGCTACAGGATTATAGAAATCTCTTCAATTTTTCATCCCTCACCCTTTGCAATGAGATTTGCAGCTCCTTCCATTAGGGACAAAGTCTCCATCCCTTGAATCTGAGCTGGTCTTGGGACTTGACTTGGTAGAATGGTAAAAAATTATAGTGTACTTAATTCTGAAACTAAGCATCAAGGGGTACTAACTGTCTTTGATCCACCATGCTAGCAAGCCCAGGCTAGCCTCTTGGAAAATAGGCGACAAATGGAAGAAGCCAGTTGGCCCACCCAGGATAGTGAGTTTTAAAGTAGTTTGTTTTGCAAAAAGAGCTACTTTGCAACCTTCATCATTATTGCCTTAAGTTTACAGGACTTCTGTGAGGGAAAGTAGAGAGTACTACCTTCTTTTTTTTTTTTTTTGAGACAGAGTCTTACTGTGTCACCCTTGGTAGAGTGCAGTGGTGTCACAGCTCACAGCCAGCTCAAACTCTTGAGCTTAAGCAATTCTCTTGCCTCAGCCTCCCAAGTAGCTAGGACTACAGGTACCCACCACAACACCCAGCTATTTTTTTTTAGAGGCAAGGTCTCACTCTGGCTCATGCTGGTCTCAAACTCATGAGATCAAGTAATCCACCTAGCCTCCCAGAGTGCTAGGATTGTAGGTGTGAGCCAACATGCCTGACCAAGAGTACTGCCTTCTGAGCACTTACTTTTGCCAAACATATGAGTCCATTACATAAGCTTGACCATTCTTTATGTGGGGATTATTATCCCCATTTCACAGATGAAGAAACCAAGGCTTGAAGAGGAAAAGCAATGGTCCCAAAGCCACCCAGCAGAACTGGAATTCTAGACCAGATTTGTCTGAGGTCCCTCCCCTTTTCCCAAAGCTCCAGGTAGAACCCTGGGCTCAAGGGACTTACATGCATGATGTCTGCACTCTTATTGAAAATCTTCATATAGAGCTTTAGGATTTCAAAGTGGAAGGCAGGTGTCAGCAGACGGCGGTGGTGGCTCCACTTGTTACCAGCACTCAGCAGGAGCCCATCCCCTAATAGAAACAGCCAAGGACAGTGGGCCAGGGCAACACCTTCCCCTGGCCCCCAAGAGTGTCCCCAACCCCCTTCACCTGCGTTACTCACCCAGCCAGGGTTTTAGGAAGCCATAGAAGGTCATATCCTTGGGTGTGATGGTAGCTGACATGAATGAGGATAGTCAAAGGACAGAAGGAGGGGTAGGGAAGGGATTTAAGGTGAAGGTGGAGGCTCCCAGACAGGGCTCTGCACTTCCCTCTTCCAAGCCCAGCATAGCAGGAAGTGGGCCAAGGTCAGAGGAAGCAGGGAGGTGGTGGAGGTGTGTGGGACACAGACCAAGCTGCTGCAGACACTAGAGCAATGCCATACCCTGACATGGCACAGCACATCCCATCGTGCCTTCACATGGTGACTACATGGCCCAACATGTTCTGCAACACCTGAGCACAGCCCAACACTCCACAAAATACCTTTAGAGGGACCTAGGACACTCTGACTGCCGTATCACCCCCTGGCATTTCCTGACATAGTCCTGGGACATCAGACATAACCTGACAGGTGCTACCATGTTCCTGTCCATGGCCACAACATATATGACATGCTCTGAAATGGACCTAAAATGGCCTGACATGACCTCTATGTGCACCACAGATGAGCTCCAGAAAGGATTTAAATTTGGTCCCTTTAGTGTCCCAGGTGTGGCCCCGGCATAACACAGACATCCTCAGTGTTCCACTCCACTCCCCACTAAGTGCTAAGTGCTTATGGTCAAGGCTTTTCTATACTCAAAGAAACCAGAGGACACTACCCTCTCAGATGCTGAACTCTGCTCACTAAGATGAGCTGCCACAACTCCCTCTAGCCTTCGGAGTAACCCGACACAGTTCATCAATCTGGGGGTTTAGTGCATCTTCCCCCACAATACTCTGGACATCTCCCTCCCAAATCACCTTTCAGCTTAAGGGTCTCTCCCATCAGAGGCAGCTGGGAGCTAAGAGGGCAAGCTCAGTATGCTGTGTGGCCTCAAGAAGTCATTGTGCCTCCCTAAGCTTCAGTTTCCTTACCCAGGAAATGGCCACCTCGTAAGGAATCTGGTGGGTGGATGTCTGTGGTGTCTCCCCATCCAGCAAACATCTTCCTTCTTTTCAAATCAGCAGCCCATCCTTATACCTCCCCTACTCTCCATCCAAGTAGTTGGGAGGGTGGACATACAATGCCAGCCTCTGTTCCAGAGTTAAGTGTGTGATTCTAAGCCTTGGCAATCAAACCGCAGTGATTGGAGAAGGAATTAGGCCTGTGGGCAAGGCAATTTTAAAGGAATCCTAGGACGGACTTTTCCTGGAACTGCAGGGAGTTTTCCACGGAGGTTGAGATCCTGGGACCCATCTTTACCAGCACAAGAGTGAAGCCATCACAGAAAGGTATAGAATCAAGAGACAAAGACAGATTCCTGATGGCATTGCTTAAATACCTGGACCTAGCCATGCCTGAAGGCTATCCTACCTGGACTTAACAGTCAATAAATTCTCTTTCTTTGCTTAAACCACATGGGGTTGAGTTTCCATTATTCACAACTGAAAGAGACCTCAGCAGCCACAGAGAGAGCCAAGGACATACCCAGACTCACCCAGCAGGTTAGTGGCAGAGCCATCTCTATTGGATGTGTAAATTTCCCTGCTCAACCTGGCCTGTCCAGGAGTGGGAAGGCCCGGGAGCAGAGGTAGGGAAGAGGCTAGGGGCAGGGAATAGGCTCCTGGAAGATATACCTGGGGCCTGGAGGAGGGGGGCAACAAACTTAGGATGGACAAGTCGCAGGATGGGGCAGAAGGGGCCCATCCACCAGAGGTGGACATCACGGAAGTAGTGGCCCAGATTCTCCACAAGCCGCATGCCCTCTTCGTTGCTCTGGACCTGGAAATGGTAAAGGTTGATGCCAGGCCTGGCAGGGAGCCTCAGAAATTACCACTGCCCACTGTGGCCTTCTGCCCACCACACACCTCCAGCCCTCTTGGCCCTTCTGCATGGATTATTGGTCTATACTCTTGCTGAATCATTTTTTCTCTGCTAGTCTCACCCTCTTCTCTCTTTCTCTAGATAGATATGTAGATAATGAATGGAAGGATGGATGAAGTGAGAAACAGGACAGATATATATGACAGACAAAAATGAGAGATAAAGAGATAGAAATATAGAGATATGGGTACATAGATTAGGATAGAATAGATAAATATAGATAAAAGATAGGGAAATAGATATAGAGATATGGATACAAGATGGTAGATGTAAATTGATAGGTGATAGATAAAGAGGATTGATAGACTCAGATGAGAAATAAAGACATATATAGAATTTTAGATACATAGATAGGTAGAGAGATAGGCAGATAAAGATAGGATAGGTGAATAGATACAGAAGATAAATATAGATATAACTAATCTCACCTCATCCAACTCTCCCTGTTGTCCCCCAATCCCAGCACAGCCTCCTGCCATTAGCCACATCCATCCCCAGCTCTGCAGCAAGTGAGCAGGGAGCAGGTATAGATATGCCTTTTCCCCAGACCCTGACTGCACCCCCCTCAAGGACAGACTCAACATCCTGGCAAGTAACTCCAGGCTGGAGTTCACGGGAGGACACTCTGTCCCACCCTGAAGCTCCCACAACCCCTACACACGTGCCCAGGCTGGAAGCAGCTGGGAAAGACCTAAGGAGACCCCCAAAAGGGACTGAGAAGGAAGAGGAAGAAATGGGGGAAAGCCAGCCAGGGAACAAAAGCAGAGAAGGATAAAGGGGCACTATCTTAGTGTGGACTCTCCAGAAGCAAAGCCTGAATTGTAGACACTTCTACAAGTGCTTTATTGAAGGAGGTGCCCCAGAAGGAGCTTGAAAGGAAGAGAAGGAAGCTGAATGTGGCAAGAGAAAAAAATCAGGCAGATCCGCTCATCTAACATCCTTCCTCCCCTGCTCACACACCCTCCATGGCTCCCATGGCCCTCAAAATCCACTCTCTCTCCTATCTCCCCTCTCCCTTTTTTCTGCCTCTGACCCTGACCACTCCAACAGAACCAAACTTCTCTTTGCTCAAAAACCAGGTACTCACTGTTGCCTACAGGTGAGCTAATCTTCCATACAGAATATTCTTTCTCTTCTTTGCTTAAAAACTTCCTACTCATAATTCTGGACCAATTCCAAAAACCCCTCCTCCAGAAAGCCCACATGTCTGCCCAAGTGACAGAAACTTTGATTCCCCTCATGGCTTCCCCACCCTGTCTCTTCCTGGAACCAGCCCTGACTACACAAGATTTGGGGGTATCTTAGTCTATCTCTGTATCTTCAAGTTTGGGGATGTCTCCCCAGGGACACCAGAATGGGGGGAATTGGCAAATAAATAAAAGAAAGAAAAAGATGACCAAGGACACCCAGAGATACAAGGCCTTGGATTCTGCAGGGACCATTTACAAGCTGGGCAGTGAGGGATTCTAAAGCTTTAGCTGGTGCCATGGTGCCCACAACCAAGTGTTCCAAGTGGGTACTTGGGGCATAGCAATAGGCTAGGCGCCATTGAATGGCACAAACTAATGAGGACAAAGATATGGCCTAGTGACCTCTTAAAGCCATAGGGATAGGTGGCCAGCAGCCAAGTCAGGACCCTCAAGCCCTGCTCTGTGGGGCTAAGCTGCAAGGTGGTTGTCAGCTCCCCAGAAGGAGCCACAGTCCATCCCCCCTGCAGCCTCCAGAGATGGTACTGCCTCTGTAGTGAATAGTGTGTCTGGGTTCTGTGTGGATGGAAGGAGTCTCTGATTCCTCCTGCTCCTTCTCCCTTGGGCCATACCCAAGTACATGCCAGGGTAGAGGGAAAAGACCCACTCTCTGCCCACAGGGAGGCCAAGGTAAGCTCAAGAAGGCAGAACTTCTTTATCGGAGCTAGAACAGCAGGTCACTGGCCCCGGCCCATGATACTGCCAGCTGTACAAGCTCACTCGGGGTATGGCTCCCATAGGCGCCATAGAGCCCGTTGTCTCAGTCAGATAAGGCTTCCCATCAGGAGGAGCCATATCTCAGTCAGGTCAGAGGTGCCTGAGCACCTCAAAGGTGCAGCAGTCAGTCTTAGTAGGAGCCTCAACTAGCTTCTCCTGTGGCTACTTACACCACAGGTGTAGAGACTGCCAGCAATGATGTATGTTCTTACATGCTCTTGCATGCTATGTGCTCTTGTGCTCTTTAACAAGAGACCAATCCCTTCCCCATTCCCTTATTACCAAGGTGTTTCTTTTCAGGTATCTCCTACACTTCTTTCCCTGGGATTGTTTCCAGCCCCAGGAAGAACCACAGGGGCAGGTCCCCATGGAGGAAGTTTGTGGGCAGCAGTGTGGCCTCACGATGTGTTCCCGGGGCTGGTCTCCACGTCTTTTCATGTCCTGGTTGGTTCACATGGACTCCAGGTGCACGCTGGGGACCTTCCGTTCTTGGCAGACCCGAGGAGAGCAGAGAACTCTAACTGTCCATTAGGACAGCAGCTCTCACCCATGAGTATCTTCTGCACACCAGGCTCTGTGCACAATGCATCCTGTACAGCTTCCCTATGAGCACATCCATTACCCCTGCCATTATAAATGAGAAGACTGAAGCCACATCCCTCAAAGGGGAGAAGATGGGCTGGCTCCTGAAAATATGTCCTTGCTGGTGCCTTGAGATGCCCCATCTGAGCCTGACCAACCTGTTCCAAAACAATGAACAAAAGACATTTTCACCTTTGTGATCTGCCTCCTGTGCCCAGGAGACTGAGATGAGAATCCAAGGCACATGCTGAGAATGGCCTAGAGAGGGAGAGTAACGCAACCAAGGTCACACAGCAGGAGGGGGTGGAGGAGGAAAGAGTGACCTAAATCAGGTTCCACGGTTAGCCAACCCTCAGAGGGGGAGGTAGGACAATAGTAACTTTATAACATTCCCATTGTCTCCAGGGCTCCTGAGAACATTCTAAGACCTGGAATCTCAGAAAACTTTCAGGATGAGCTTGGGACATCTCGTTCTGTGATAAGTAACAAGATTGCAAAAAGCCTCTCCCCAAGCTGAAGTTCTCATCCAAGGAGGAAAGAAGCTGAACTCGGTAAGGTAAGTGCTGGATGCTCGGCCCTTTGGCCTTGGCTGACCAAAGGAAGGTGACAGCAAGTTCACTCATACTTGGGACATGGCCTCAACCAGTAAGTCATTAAATACCTACTGTATGTGAATCCCTGGACCAGGCACTGTAGATATAGTGTACACACACACACACACACACACACACACACACAATGATGCCATAGAGTGGAAGAGATGGATAACAAACAGATAATTGGACAATTGACTATCTAAGCATGAGCAGGGCCAAGTCAAAGGCCAAGGTCTAGGGAATCAAGGAAAGCTTCTAGAAGGAAGTTACACTTGTGCTGAAAATGGAAGACCAGGTGTCCATAGGAAGGGAAGAGCTTCCAGGCATAAGAGCAGCATGAGCAGAGTTTCTGAGGCAGGAAGGGTTTGACTCATTAAGGTGATAAAACAGAAATTCAGCACATCCAGTGGGCAGATGGAGCTGGGCAGGGCAGCAGAGCTCGGCCAGGTAACATTTAGTCTTTATCCTCAGAGTGACAGAGTTCCACCCAAACAGTGGCATGATCTAAACCAAATTTCAGAAAAGTCTCTCCAGGACTGAGGAAAAGTGGACAAAGAGGGAAGAAGGTGCAACAAGGACGCATCCAGGAGACAGATGGCAGTGGAGGGGTCTGTGGGTGCAAGAGGATGCAGAGAGGAGACTAATGGAGAGTTGTCCAGGCAACACTACCAAACCTGCTGAAGGACAGGACGTGTGAGCAAGAGAAGGAAGAGGAGACCCCAAAGTGTAGGGTATGGGCAACTGGTGGACTAGACCAAGGACAGGGGCAAAGTAGAAAGAGGGTCATGAGTTCCAATTCTCATTTGTTGTGATAAGGTGTTTGTGAGCCCCCACACAAGCAAGGAAGGGAGGCTTGGTCTCCTGCTCAGGAGAGATGTGAACTTGGAACTCTGCCATGGAAGGAACTGATGGTCAGCTCAGCTGGAGCCATGGGTGACGATGTGGACTTGGGAGAGGGAGAAGGGACTAGGGCCCTGGGGCACCTCTATATGAGGAAGGGAGACAACAGCAGAGACAGAGCGCCCTCGGCGAGGTCCAGTGGGACCAGAGGAAGGCAGCACAACCAAGAGAAGAGGAAGTTCTGGGAAAGACGGGGCAGTCAGCAAGTTCACAGAGCTGCCCAGGAGGTAGGCAAGGTGGGCCAGAAGGTGTCATTGGGATTTGGAGACCTGAGAATCACGGTCATCTCAAGGGAGCATGATGGGGGTGTAGAGTAAATGAGGAACTAAAAAGGAAATAAAGGCAAAGAGGGAAGACAACACTTTGTTCATGAGGAGATGACAAAGAAAGCTGGCTGGAAGTTTGGGTGCAGAATGAAGTGCACTGGAGAGGGTGGCTGGGAATTTGTGACCCATATGTCCTGTTTTGTTTCTTTCTCTGAATCACTGTGGAAAAAAGATAACAGAATGTGAATGATTGAGCTCATCCAAAGCAAAGGTTTCCCAGATAGCCATAAAGGAAAACCCAGTTGGTGGCCAGGCATAGTGGCTCGCACCTGTATTCCTAGCATTCTGAGAGGCCAAGGCAGATGGATTGTCTGAGCTCAGGAGTTTGGGACCAGCCTAAGCAAGAGTGAGACCCTTTCTCTACTAAAAATAGAAAAATGTAGCTGGGCATGGTGGTACATGCTTGTAGTCTCAGCTCTCAGGAGGCTGAGGCAAGAGGATCATTTGACCTCAAGAATTTGAGGTTGCTGTGAGCTATGATGATGACATGACACTCTACCCAGGGCAAAGGAATAAGACTCTGTCTCAAAAGAGAAAGAGAGAGAGAGAGAAGAAAGAAAGAAAGAGAAAAAGAAAAAAGAAAGGAAGGAAGGAACGAAGGAATGAAGGAACGAAGGAAGGAAGGAAGGAGGGAGGGAGGGAGGAAGGGAGGGAGAAGGAAAAAGAAGGGAAAGGAAGAAAAGAAAGCCCATTTGGCAAGAGATTTCAGCCTATGAGCAAATGATAGGAATCCAAACAAAGACACAGCCACAGGTGGGTTGAAAGGATGCTCTTGGAGGGTAGAGGGACTGGAAATCCAGGGGTTGGGGGGGAGTGTAAGATGAGAAGTAAACAAGGAAGCTGGAAGAAGAGGGGTTTGTGGTCAGGGAATGCAATACTTGAATCAATAGCATAGGAGGTGGCATTCTTACAAGTACAGAAAATTCTAAGTATGACTATGGCAATAGGGAGCCAATGTGGCATGTAGGAAGAGTCTCTGGGGATGAGGCCAGGATTGTGGGTAAGGAGCCTCCATCCAGGAAGTTTGGCTGTTAGAACGGAGGTCAAAGCAATCCCTTCTGCAAGGGAAAGGAACCAGCTTTTTACCCAGTGGACAAGGGGCTGAGGCATCTTGGGCATGGAAGGCAGGATAAGAGGAAAGGTAGAGGGGGAGAGCATGGGCACACCTCTCCTCTAGCCTAGCTGTGCTCTATTGGTTGGGGATAAGAGGCTCATAGAGAATTTATATGGGGAGATGTAGGCACTGGCCTGAGGTTAACAGAGGTAAGCCAAGCAGGGAGTAGACCCCTGAGGAGGCCTCAAGTCCAATGATGAAGACTGTGTACCAGCCAGAGAGTAGAGGGGAGGGTGGTCACTGCTCTGCGCAGCCCTCTCCAGGAGGCCCTCAAGGTTCACCAGTGTAGGAAGACAGACAGGGAAAGGATCCTAAGCAGCCTCAGGGTCACGGACAAGGAGAAGAGAGAGGCCTGGGGAGGCACAGCAGAGCAATGAAGGAGTGAGAAGAGGAATGAGGGAGCTGCCCCCTGGCTGCTCTACCCTCCCAGAGGCCAGCCCACCTCAATCCCCACCTCCCTGAGCTCCCTTCCCACTCCTTGGGAAGTCCACCCACCCTGATACTCCAGACCCATCCTGCTGCCACACTCACCAGGCCCAGGTGACCCCAAAACCAGTTCCGTTTTGGAGGTTGCGGGAAACAGCGGAGGCGGCGACAGTTGTCATAGAAAGAGTAGAACCAGGCCAAGACACAGGCCACAAGCCAGGAGGCCCCAAACAGCAACAGCAGCAGCCATGGGGAGGCTGCCACTGGCCCCAGGCCTAGCCAGGACAAGCTCAGCTGCGGCATCCTGCAGGGCAGAGTGCTGGAGGCGGAGTTCCTGAGGCTCCGGAGAGGGGAAGGGAACTCCAGGCCAGTGCAGAGGGGCAGGGACAAGGAGGGCCTCAGAGATGGGGAAGTAGGAGTTGAAAGCAAGGAAGACCCAGGGACCCCAGAGGAAGAGACAGAGTGAGAGGGGGAAGAAGAAGGAGAAAGAAAGCTGATTACAGCCCAGAAAGACCCAGCCGGAATCACTGGGACATTGCCAAGAATTCAGTTACCCGGAAACCACCAGTCCCCTGGGTTGGCAGCCTGAAGCCGCCCCAGTCTTAGGCACTCTCTCCTTATCTCGGGCCAGGACCCTCCAACCCCACCACCCTCGGCCTGGCACTTCTCTCGGGAGCAGCTTGTCCACACCACCTCTTCTCTCCTCCTCCTGAGACTTTGTCCCTTGCCCCTTACCTAAAGGAGGTTGGGCTTGGCTGGGCTAGCCAATCCCTGCAGGCCTAGCTGCCTCCTTGGGCATTTGGCCAAAGCATGAGGGCGGAGCCGCTGGATGTGCAGAGAGGAACCAGCTCAAAGTAACACAGTGTGGGAGCTAGATGTTTGGGGTCAGCACCTCCTGCTCAAAAGAAGGGCAAAGGTTTCTAGGTCTCTCTGGGCTCCCAAGTTTACAGCTATCCCTGCCAGGAAAAGCATGAAGAGTTCAGGTGCCAGGTGGGCAGAACCAGGATAAGCTTTGCAACAAAACATCTGAGCTCCTCTTCAAGCGTGGGCTGTGAGGACATTGCGCACCATTTCCCAAAGAAGAATTAGGAGGTAAAGCCTCTGACCCCACTGCATAGGGTGGCAGGAGTTCAAGCACTGCCTCCAGACAGCTCAGACCTTAGGTTGAAACAAGACAGCTGAGAAAGGAAACAAAGACTCCATCCTCGCTGGGAATTAATACAGGTCAGATTCTGACTTTAAAGAGCCCAGAGGGAAGGGCAAGCCTGGAGGCTGGGCTCAGCATCCAGGGACAGAGGGGAGCCAAGAGGGGTAAAGCTGAGACGGGCTGTGAGCAGACAGAGTTCAGCACAGGAGAGCCAAGCCAGGAGTCACTGAGTGGAGTCTTTGTGTTTCCCCTCCTTGCTCTGAGTGTGGGCAGTGGCGGCTGTCCCTGAGATCAGACCTCCCATCTAGGAAATGAGATATTAGTCTTCAAGGAAGCACATCTTGTCCAGATTTGGTCTCATATTCCTTTGGGAGGGGGGTTATCTTAGCCCCTCTGAGGTCAGGCTCTAAGACAAGGAGGACTTTGAAGGATGGAACTACTGAGTGAGAGAATTGGGATAAATGTTTCTCCGGCAGTTAACTGAATGTTGGAGACATGCCCAAACTTTCCCCTTATATCCACATGCCTTGTAGCCCTATCTGATCCAGTTTAACATCCTGGAGAGTCTTGGAGGAACCTGGAATCCCCTCCCAAAAACTTGAGGTGCATACCTCTACTGGGATGGATGCAGCAGCTGGCAGGTTCATCCATCCAGAGAAGGGCTGAGGTGGGGCCAGGTTCCCCTAATCCAGTGCAGTGAGGGGCAGCAGGGCTGCCCAGATGGGCTTGGGGACAAGCAGGAAGGAAAAAGAGGAAACAGAGTAGTACGGTAACTTGCACCAGACACACAGTGAAGTAATTAAACATTAGCACAGGTGAAACAGAATTTTGGCACATAGTAGGTGTTCATTGAATGTTTAGGGCAGAAGGGGACTTTTGCAGCCTGAGCTCTAAGAACTAGATACTCCAAATGTGGTCTGAAGACAAGAGTAGCATCTTCATTACCAGCAGCATCTTGGAAATGCAGAATCTCAGGCTCTAACCCAGACCCTCAAAGGTGATGGCTTCAGATTCTAGTTATCAGCCTTTGTCAGATTTATAGCATGGAAGTATCTTCTCCCACTCTGAAGGCTGCCTGTTTGCTTTAGTTGTGGTACCCTTAGCTGTGCAGAAGCTTTTTAGCTGGATTGTGTCCCATTTATTTATTTATTTTTGGTGCTCATATCAATCTGAATTTTTTTTTTTTTGCAGTTTTTGGCCGGGGCTGGGTTTGAACCCACCACCTCCAGTATATGGGGCCAGTGCCCTACTCCTTTGTGCCGCAGGAACTGCCCCAATCTCAAATTTAAAAAAAAAAAAAAAAACTTTCTCCTGGCTCGGTGCCTGTGGCTCAAGTGGCTAAGGCACCAGCCACATACACCTAAGGTGGAGGGTTCAAATCCAGCCCGGGCCCACCAAACAACAATGATGGCCGCAACCAAAAAATAGCTGGGCGTTGTGGCGGATGCCTGTGGTCCCAGCTACTTGGGAGGCGGAGGCAGGAAACTCGCTTGAGCCCAGGAGTTGGAGGTTGCTGTGAGCTGTGATGCTACAGCACTCTACCCAGGCTTGAGGCTGTCTCAAAAAAAAAAAAAAAACTTTCTCCTATCTCTTATCTTCCCATAAACATGTCCTTATTTGAAGTAAGAATCACAGCTACCACCATGACTTACTAATCCTTCAGAAAAAGATTATAAGGGCCCAGTTCTTCAAGAAAACATCTTAAAATATCTGTCTGGCTTATGGCAAAATTAGAAATTTGGAAAAGGACTTTATCTGGAACTTTGATACCACCCGAGCAGAAGGAGCTCTGGCCCCAGTCACTTACGGTATCACAACAGCCACTGCCTATCGGTGTTCTCCTGTGTGCCAGTTACTCAGCACTGGCATCACAAGAGCATCATG
>CAUYQV010007661.1:0-19055 GCA_963574575.1 Galagoides demidoff
AAAGATCGAATGATAAATGTCTGGGTTAATTTCTTGGTTCTCAATTCTGTTCCATACATCTACCTCTCTATTTTTGTGCCATTACCATGCTGTTTTGATCACTACAGATTTATAGTATTGTTTGAAGTCTAGTAGTGTGAGTCCTCCCAATTTGTTTTTATTTCTGAGTAATGTCTTGCTAATTCAAGGTTTTTTCTGGTTCCATATAAAATGAAGTACTATTTTTGCCAGATCTTTAAAGTATGACAGTGGTGCTTTGATTGGAATTGCATTAAATTTATAAATTGCTTTGTAATATGCCCATTTGTAATATGGACATTTTCATGATGTTGATTCTTCCCAGCCATTATCATGGTATGTTTTTCCATTTGTTAACATCTTCAGCTATTTATTTTCTCAGAGTTTCATAATTTTTTTTATAAAGATATTTCACATCCTTTGTTAGGTAAATTCCTAAATATTTCATCTTCTTTGGCACAACTGTAAAGGGAATAGAGTCCTTGACTAGTTTTTCGGCTTGAGTATTATCGTATATATAAAAGCTGATTTGTGAGTATTGACTGTGTATCCTCAGATGCTAACTCCAGTAAGAGTGGCTCACATAACAAAATCCCAAAACCACAGACGTTGGCGTGGATGTGGAGAAAAGGGAACACTTCTCCACAAGTGGGAGTGTAAGCTAATACATTCCTTTTGGAAAGAAGTATGGAGAATACTCAGGGATCTAAAAGTAGACCTGCCATTTGACCCTGTAATTCCTCTACTAGGTGTATATCCAAAAGACCAAAAATAACTTTATAACAAAGATATTTGTACCAGATTGTTCATTGAAGCTCAATTAATAATAGCCAAGTCATGGAATTCCGAAGCTCAAGTGCCCATCAACCCATGAATGGATTAATAAATTGTGGTATATGTACACCATGGAATATTATGCAGCCTTTAAAAGGATGGAGACTTTACCTCTTTTATGTCTACATGGATGGAGCTGGAACATATCCTACTTAGTAAAGTATCTCAATGGAAGAAAAAATATCCAATGTACTCAGTACTATTATGAAACCAATTTACAATCACTCACACTTTCATATGAAGAATAGATCACAACTATGACCCAGGATGAAGGAGGGAAGGGAGGGTGTCAGGGGAGGGGGGAGGTCAGCTCAAGGGAGGGTGAATGGTGGGATCACACCTATGGTGCATAATGCAAGAGTACATGTCAGATCAATTAAGTATAGATTATAAATGTTTTAACACAATAATTAAGTAAATGAGATGAGGTGTATCTTAACCAGTGTGATGTAAGCATTCCTAATTGTATAGGAAATCAAAACATTGTACCCTATAAATGCATTAATGTATACATGATCTATGTGATTATGATTTAATAAAAATAAATTTAAAAAATCATAAAACAGTATATAGCCTTTGGGAGTCAAACAGCTGGGCTGTGAAGGTAGGGAAGTCATCTCACATAGGATCAATCCAAGTTCCTATGGCAAATTTAGCCCCATCGGCCATTTACTGGAAGCCTTTACAGGTAAAAGCATGTACTATCTTTTAAGGACTTCAGAGTTTATATTCTTATTATGCTATGTATTGGCTATGAGACCTTTGACAAGGGATGTAAGTTCTCTAAACCTTAAATTGCTCATTTGTGAAGAATAAATCATACTAATTTTCACCTCACTGTGCTACTGTGAAGATTCAATGAGATACTCTATGAAACTTAGCTTCGAGACCTAGTAGGTTGCAAAAAAGAAGAAGAAGATGGTGGTGGTGGCCATCTGGCCTCCAGCTCTTCCTCTGCTTAGAACCTGTGATAGGCCTGGAGTTAGCCCTAGTTATAGACACAGCATGAAAACTGCAAATTTATAGCTGCCATTTTAATACTGACAGTTATATACTTACTTTTCAAAATTTGGGGAACATTCATAGACTAATACTCATTGCCATTGATGTATTTGCTTCCATGACATCGCTCCAGTTTCCCCAATCTCATGAAAGCATTTTTGTGTTCATTTTACATGTGAAACAACTGAGAGTCAGAGAGATCAAGGTCATACACAAGATGTGAGAGGCAGGGCCAGGAGTGAAGCTCAGGTATGTTGGAGCTCAGATCTCCTCCTTGGGCTGTTTACTGCTCCTTGCTCATAAAGTAAAAGGAATGCTCTGATAATGATTCGCGTTTAAGTATAAATAACTGATTTCCACCAAAGATGTTATCTTTCCTACTGAAATGACCAGGGAGACAGTGAGCCACAAAATGTTCCTTGTCTTTGGGAAACTCCAAGTCCCTTACCTAAGTTGTGAAGATCTAGGAAAGATTAACTTCTGACCCTCAGACAGGTTGGGAGGTGGGGTCACAGCACTGGAGAGAATGGTCGGCCATGTAGTCTGGTTGGCTGTGTGGGTGGGTCAGACTGTTGGAGTTAAATGCTCTGACAGCTAACAGAGTTGAGGGGGGTAGAATGAAGAAAGATGGGAAGTGAGCACCCTGACCAGGTTGCCAGGATGATTTCTGCCATGGATGTTCCCTGGGTCTTTATATGTGGTCCACATGTGTTGCGGGGATTTGCCTGTCAGATAGGACTAAGGTGAGAAGTCTTCTGGGAAAATAATGAGACTTGTGTCCAACTGTTCAGAAAGATCTCCTGCACCTGTGTAGACTAGGGATTTTTACACTAAACATGAAGACACACAAATCACACTTACACACATACACATATACCCCGGCTTGGCTCCCTTGGTCTTCTATGAGGGAGCATTTCACTGTCTCTGTCTTTACCATCATCTCTGGATTTCTCCAAGTCTTCTCTTTTCAGGTCTCCTGAGCATCACAATTCCACAGTTCTGTCTATGACCTTGAACCCTGCATGTTATCCCTGACCCAGTCTTGTGGTGATTGCTCCTTTTATCCTCTTGGCTGTTCTGCCCCTCATTATCAGAGATCCCCATGGGAAGTCCACCTAGTTCAGGTGCTGAAACCTCTTAAGTCTTGACTTTGGAATCAGTGGCTGATTCCCCTCTGCACCAATCCATATCCTGTGGTTTTAGCTCATTTGTTATTTCTTGCAAACTAGATGGTCACAGCACGATCTTGACTATATTCTCCATCTCTTGCTTATTAAGCTTTCACGAGGAAGTACAAAAAGGTAGTGATGCGTTTTAGTTTAAAAAAAAATGTGCTCAGCTGATCCATAATTCTGCTCCAGATGGAATTTCAGACCCATTTCTCTTTTTCACTTTTGCTGACGTTGGGGCCCTGCTCCTTACTATTAAGCTGCCTTTGCCAATGAAAAATTACTTTCTGTGCATATAGAGGACCAGCTTTGTAGAAACATGAGAACAGCTTTAGGCTAAAGAAAGGACAAATCCCAAAGGGACTGGGACAATGGAGAGCTCCATGTTTGAATTTCTGGCTAATTACTTATTAGCTTTGCACAATTATTCACGTTAATTAGCATTCCCAAACCTTCTTTTATTAAATGAGGATATCAAATTTTGATTGTTTGAGGATTAAATGTGATGATGTATGAAATGGGCCTTGCTCTTAGCGAATGCTTGGTAAAAACCTCATCTCTTTCCATACTAATGCTCACGTGTGTCTAGATAGAAATGTCAAACACTGGATGATGTTATAGACTAATGGCATCAATCACAAAAATCCAGCAGAACCACAAACAGGGACTCTGCTCAGACTTTGAGCACTAGTATCTGCTGATGCGGAAAGCCAGGTAGCAGCATTCAAATTACGTGTACCTGCTTCTGTTTGGACAAGAATCTCACCAGCTGTTCCTGGGGTGATGACAAAGTCTTATAATGGCATTAGGAAAGCACCTAGTATGTATCTGGCACACAGGGGATGCCCTGTGAGTAGTCATTCCTCTTTTATTCAGAGCTGGCATGAAATGGGGCCAACTAGAGATGTAGGTGTAAACTACCCTTGAAGTCATCCTGCTGCATTGTGCCCCTGGGCACCTGTAGCGTGGACCCCTGGGCAGAAGATGGCAGTGTGACATGTCATGCAGCTGCAGTGTGAGGCTAGCTCCAGCAGGTGTCTCTGTGACACAGGCTCTTCAGCCCCGTATACAGGTTCTCTGGATCTCCCTGTGGCTCCAGGGAACAGAAATGCAGGCTGTGACATTTGGGTACTTTGTCTGTCTAGAGGATGTTTACAGAAGCTGAGCTGGGCTTGAGAACAATAAGCATGGGAGTTTGAGTTATATTAAAGGACAATGAATAAGGAAAGTAAAAAGAGGGGATTTTTTTTTCTTCAGAAAATAAAAGAAATTCATATTTCAAGAGCAGAGTTGATAACAGTAAAAGAATATTTTTAGATAAAAGAAGAGGACACACCTAATCTGGGTAAGGGCCTAGGAGCCTGCAGAAGTTCAGCTAGACAGATACTGGATGCAAACGTCTTCATTGCCTGTCACCCCCTACACTGTTAATAGTATTTTAGACTTTTTATGTCATTGGAAACCATGCTATGCATTTCAGTGCTTTTTCCTGGTTCCTTTGGAAAGGGATAAACACAGCCATGCTTGCGTATATCCTGTCTTTAAAAGTGAAAGCCCTTCATGTGGTGTTAGCATTTGGAGAAGCTGCAGGCAGTTGCAAGATCAACGTGAATCTTAAATAGCTCTCCATGCAGAGTTTTTCACTGATGTGCTTATTATATAGATGTCTCCCTCAGGGTTTCCTATCCCTGCATATTCTAGATTTTTTTGGTTGAAGGCATATGCAGGAACTCCAAGTTCTGGGTGTTAGAATGAGGGCATTCACTGATCAAGGAAACCAGGAGAGGTTACTGGAGTGAGGAGCTAGAACCATAGCCTTACAGATAGGAGTGGGGCTTGTGGCCTCATAGCCAACAGAATCCTGTTCCTCTTTGCTCCTTTGTTCTGGTTGTGGCTCTGTGTAGTTAGCTTTTAACCAAGTGACCCTTCTGAAAATTCTTGGTGAGTCTACATCATAGGCTCAGAGCTGAGCTAGAAAGACAGAAGGTAGAGTTTCTGTGCTTAAGGAACTTGCCATTGCTTCAGCTTTCTGACATGCTGAGTAAATGGGTTAGCAAGTGTTAATTTAACCTCATGCCAGGATGTCTAAGTGTAGGCTAAATGAGCTACAGTAATCATCTCTGTGCTGGGGGGCTTGTGGTGGGAGGGGAACTAAAAAGTTGGAAGAAATTGAAAGCAAGGCATAGCAAGGGTCAGGGTCTGAAGTATGTTTGGGGTTGGCAGGTGGAAAATGAAGGTGGGATTCTTCCCAGGTGGGGCAAATTGTTTGAAAGAGGCACAAATAACCACAGTGTGGGTGGGCAGCGGCTAAAACAGCCCACCTAGAGCCACTGGGTAAGGATCACAGAGTGAAGTGAAGCTTGCATTGGTGGCAAACAAACTAAAGTTCCTAATGCCAGATTAGAAGATAAAACAGATCCAGCAGTGGCAGGCAGCATGGCACCATTGTGGAAGTCCATGTTCAAGGAACTTGCCTCTGCTATGCTCTAGTCATGTCCAAGAAAGGACCCCCTAACCCATGGCCCAGGATGAAACCTGAGACTGCTGGTTTATATTCCTCTCACTGTCTCAGAGCCCTACTATTGACTGACCTTTGACTTTGATTGATTCCAGGGGCTAGGAGAAGGCAAAGGTTGACAATATTGGTTGAAACAGGAGAAACCATAGCATAAAGACTGGCAGGAAGGCACCAACGGAAGTTTATGTATTGTATGACTTGGGTCCTTTGGGGATTGGGAGTGGCTGCAGACAGATGGGGGTCTCTCCAAGCAACACTGACACGTTGATTCCAAGCAACTTGGAACTACAATTTGTCTTCTTGCTTTGTCCTCCATGGCCAGCTGGTCTCAAGCTCTCCAATGCCCTTTGCAGTGTTGCTACCATGTAATACTATGCAGCATTAAAAAAAATGGAGACTTTACCTCTTTTATGTTTACATGGATGGAGCTGGAAAATATTCTCCTTAGTAAAGTATCTCAGGAATGGAAAAAAATATCCAATGTACTCAGTACTACTATAAACCAATTTATAATTATTCATTCACACTTTCATATGAAAGATGAATCACAACTATAGCCTAGGATGAAGGAGGGAAGGGGAGGAGAAGAGAGGGAGGTGGGTCGATAGAGGATGGGTTAATAGGGGGACCACACCTATATTGCAATTTCAAGTTGGATCTATCAGGTGTAGAACACAAATATCTTAACGGGAAACTGAGGCCTGGGGGATGACATACAAAAAGCTTTGCAGTTAGTGGAGGCAAATAAGACTTTAGCCAGTCCAAGGACTTCAGATTCAATACCTGTGCTCATCCTTTTTGCAAAACTTGTGTCAGTTGTTATTCAGGAGCTCAGACATGAGGCTGGGTGTGGTGGCTCATTCCTGTAATCCTAGTACTTGGGAGGCCGAGGTGGGTGGATTGCTTGAGCTCATAGGTTTGAGACCAGCTTGAGCTAAAGCAAGATCTCATCTCTAAAAAGTAGCTTGGCCTTGTGGTAAGTCCCAGCTCCTTGGAAGGCTTAGGCAAGAGAATCTCTTGAGCCCAAAAGTTTGAGGCTGCTGTGAGCTATGGTGCTACAGCACTCTACCAAGGGTGACAAAATGAGACTGTCTCAAAAAAAAAAAAAAAAAAGAGCTCAAACATGGGCTCAGGGAGTGCTTGGTTCTAGTCATGGCACCATCACCTCCCAGGTTGGTCTGAGACCTAGAGAAGGCTAGTTAGCCTCTCTGAGCCTTGATTCCCTCACCTCTAGAATGCAAATGTGAGACTGCCGACTACATCAGGTCCTTGCACAGCTTGCATGAAGTGACACAATCAGGACGCTGAGCATACTGCCACCAGAGAAGCACTCAATGAATTTATTAATTAATACATAAACTCAAGAAATAGGCATTGTATGCCTACTATATTCCCAGGGTCTGGGATAAAACAGTGAGAAAAACTCATACAATCTTTGCCTCATGAATTTTACAATCTAGAAAAGACAGACACTAATTACATGACACCAGAAGTGGATAATTATAGACTATGTTAAGGACTATCAAGGAAAAGGCAGGGTGCTCTTAAGAAAGAACAGCAGGCCAATCTGCTCCCAGTCTCAGGGAAGAGCTGACAGATGAAGGATGACCAGGCATCCCTTGTATAGAGAGGGCAGTGGAAGAGATTTTTGGCCAGGGAAGGGAGACTATCAAAAGGCTATGAGGTGGGAGAGAGATCTAGTGTGGCTGGGTGCAGGCCCTAGTTGTTAAGGGCCCCTTCTGCCTTCTGGCCTACCCTAGTAGAGAGTAATCTCTGGGAGAACAAGGAGACTGTGTTGCTTCTATTGGAAGGGGGTTCATCAAGTTACTGTAGACTTGGTAGTTTAAGTGCCTTCGGGACACCCAGGGCACCCTGGCAACCCAAGCATTCATAATCTCCAATATTTGCTCAACTTTGGGCTTCTGTTCAGCCTCTTCCTCCCTGCTAAGCCGAAGCCCTGTCCCAGTCACCATCTACCCCATCACTCACAAGGCTGTACCCCTACACACACTCTCAGCTCTACCTGGAGTGCCCTTCTGAGTGTAGTGATAGCCCAGAATGCTGAGGTCAGCTGGTAAAAAACTAGTCGCAGGGAGAGTGGGAGTGGGGTGGATGAGAATGGCTTTGAGTCATGAAGATTCTTATCAGTTTAAACTGAGGGGTGTTGTTCCAAGACATCTGAAGAACACTTCCCAGGAGAGAGGAGTCCCTGTGTTCAAAAAGAAGCCATGGTCATGTCTGGGAAATTCATATTAACCAGTGGAGAAAGGAAAGAGCAGAGAGACCATAGGCTGTGCACCCAGGAGGAATGATGAGATCTGTCTGGACTAAGAGGTTCAGAACTAGGGCTGTGAAAGGCACATAGCTACATGGCTTCCCCAACTCTGATGTGGATCATAAATTTTGGCTGGGAATTCCTAGCATTCCCATTGCTTCAGGTACCATAATGAGCTTTTCTGAGAACAAGATCTGCTGGGGGTAAAAGCTATAATACTCTGTAGTTATCATACCTTTCTTTAGAGGTATAATACAACACAGAAGCTAAAATTCTCCCCTGGGAGACCTTCCCCATCCCCGACTCATGCACTTACAGTTTCCTTTTCTTCCATATCCTGAATACACTGTTGTCCCTGTGTGCCTTGTAATTCAACAGTCTGGCTTCTAACCACACTTGAATTTCTTTCTGCCCTTCCCAAACTCCATCCTCAGTAGCAGATCTTTTCTTGCATTGATTCAATGCTACTGAGGATGGAGTGAGTCCTGGGAGCATGCAGAGCATGGGCAATTCAGGCCCTTATAGAGGAGAATCCAATCATTAGTATTTATCTTCATAGGTGCCAAGGCTAAAGCCATCCATAGGCACCAAAGAATCTCAGAGCATCTTTTGATTTGAAAGGAACATTAAAGTCTTCTGTTCTTTGCTGTACCACTGGATTTCAGAATCCACTTCCTTGGTGATTCTTCAGATCATTTAGTGGAATAGTAAACACTAAATATAAGGAACTTTCTGATAGATGTGTATGGTATTATGTAAAATTTATTTCAAAGTTAAAAAAATGATCTTCAGAGTTTCTGGAGTAGAATTGGACAAAGGAGGGTGTGGGATGCTCCCTGATGCAGGAGGAAGTAAGAGACATTTGCTGAATGTATAATAGGAACCCAACTTAGAATTAGGCATATTACATTGATTTTTCAATGATCTTCACAACTCTGTGGGCTAGAGGATAATGCCTCAATTTTATAGCCTATCACCCCACTTCTCCATTAAGTGGTAGAGCTAGAATTTGAAATCAAATCTGTTCAACCAGGCCTATGGTTCCTTCACTAAATCAAATCCTTGTACTTATTTATTTATGCATAGAGGCAATGAAATCAGAAAATATATTTCATAGGTGCTGTCTCCTGGAGTTAAAAAATAACACCCCAATGTAACACTCTTCAAGCCTTGGGTTCTTGTCATCATTCATAAGTATCCCTCAATGACAGCCAGTTGCACCTGTTGCCCTCCTACCTTGAGGAGAGTGAAGATAAGAATTTCTATGAAAGATTTACAGGATGGAATCAAAGAGGTAGTCAGGGTGAAGTTCAAGCACCAGTCTCCAAGGTCGCTTTTGGTTTTTGTGCCAATTAATTTAGTAGTCTCACTCTGAGGTCACACTGACTTGTTTTCCAGAGCTTGGAAGAGGTGACACAGGAATCCACATGTCTTTTAGTTCATATTTTCTATCTTTTATGAGCTGTCTCTGTGATGCAGGGAGATTGTCTCAGCCAAGTAGCAGAAACACTGACATAATGGAATCATTATGGAGCAGGGTGTTGTACGTATCATAGCTGGGCACATGGAGGAGGGAATCACTGATTCTCCTTGGGGTAGTAGCTACCTGGTGGTGGGTCTACTTCAATGAGACTAAACACAATTTGTAGGCAGGATCTTTCAGGGCCTTACATGCCAGGTTAGGGAGTTTGGGATTTATCCTTCAGCTGTGCTGAGCCACTGAAGTTCCAGCATGCTCCCAACCTCTGTGTACTTCTGTGTCCTCATAGGTCCCCACTTCTAGGCTCAGCCACACTCCTGCTCTCTGGTGTGGGGAGAACTGGCACTCAAGAGAAGCAGGAGATGCTCGGAGTATCCTGTCACTGGTTTACCCTGACCAGATATCCCCATTCCTGCAATCATGTTTCATCCATAGTTGTGCAGCTCCATTCTGATTTACCTCTGCCTGGGAAGGTCTCTCCACTCTCAGAGGCTGGATCTTAAATGCCAGCTTAGTGCCTCCCCCAAACTGAGAACCATTCGGCTTGAATTTCCAGGCTTTGCCTGACTTTTGGGGTACTCTTTATTATAGCTTGGAAGCTCCTCTCGATCAGCCTTCCTGGCCAACTTTTTCCCTGGGCCATTGGTAAGAGAGGATGAAATTTATTCCCATTCTAAGTGTCTGGGCTCGACACCTGCAGGGTAGGTCATCTCCCCGGATCTCTGCCTGCTACAAACCTGGCAGTTGGCTATTTTTTCAGCTTCCTCCAGATGCTATCATGAATGGTGTTCTGGCCTCTCCCTTCTTGGAGATCATTAGAGAATCCAATTTCAAGCTTAGTGTGGTTTTCAGAGTTAGTAATTCTTGGTAAGACTTTTACTTAATTATTATTGTGGATTTTTATATTTTCTGGGGAGATCCTGCTGGGAATTTCACATAACATTAATATTCCAGTGCTGTTTGAATTTTCTTGGCCATTTGGTATGTGCCTTTAAAATAATCATTTTTTTCATGAAAGATTTTTTATGTGTATGGTACAATTTCTGAGGCCTTAAATTTCTAGGACAGTTTATATGAATATAAATTTTAGGTTTTCCATATTTTCACTCAAAATTCTATAAGTATTATTACCCTATATTTTGATATTTAGAGATGCAGGGGTGATTTTATTAGTGGTGATGATTATTCTATGATGAATCAGTTTCTAATTTCTTTGTCGTTGATTCAATATGTATTCATTGAATCAGATCAGGCTGAATGATATGAAATAGCTAATTTTTCCTATGTAGGCCAAAGTGGTTGAAATGAGCAATTCCACATGGTCTAATTTTTTAATTATATTCACAGCTCTGTGCTAGTACAGGGAAACCCTAAAATATCAAATGGTTCCTGACCTCTAGGGGAACACAGGAGAAAAATGAGCAACTAATAAAAGAGAGTGTGTCAGAGGCTATAAGGTAAGGCAAAAACGAAACAGTAGAGGAAAGAAAGAGCACAGAATTGCCAACACCAGAGAAGGTTTATTTATTCTTCCTATGACCTGTCATAACTCTTTATGTCTGAAATACATGCTTATAGATTAATTTTCATTACTCTTGATTGGTAGAGATAAGGAAGGGAGAGGGTTGCTTCTAAAAGCAGAATCCTTGTAGCCAGAAAAGTATCCTGTTCCCTTCCACTCCCACCCCAGGTCTATTGATTTTGCTTTTTAAGTCATGGATAGCTGATGGTGGAGAAATTAGAGGTCTTTTTACCTATCACTAAACACAGACCAGGTGAGCCACAGAGTACATTTGTGAGTCTAATCCTCTCAATTTTGCGTTTAGCAAACATGCTCATCTTTCTTCTGGTAATTGGTTGACTCTTAAAACGTATTCTCAGTGCTTTTTTGAGTTTTCACATTTTTCTGGGCTTTTTCATAGACATTTTGTTGGGATGTTGGAGAAAGCTGATTGAGAGGCTACTTGCCAGATGCTGTTTTAAGCCAGAGCCAATAGATCTTAGGCTGAAACAAGCCCAGGCTTTAATGTACCTCTTTGAACACTGGCTATTAGATTTTGGGCTGCTCATTCTAGATCCATCCAGGGAGTTAGATGAGTGCTTCCAACTTAGTTCTACTTGCTTTTGGCTTACTCCCTTTCCACAAGATATACCTGAGTTCTCTGATTCCAAGCAAGCCCATCTGGATGATGCCAACATTATTTTTCTTTTTGCCTATGCATAGACCTTTTCCAATCTTTCTCAGACTTAAATAATCTCTACTTTCCTCTCTTGTTTCCCCAGGTATTCAGATGCCTATTTCATTATTTTGGAAGAAATATTTTAGTATAAATAATTAATATTTAGTTATTTGTAGGGCATGTGACTTCTTTATCCAGCATGCTTGAAGGGAGTCTCTCACCTTTTAGTATATATTTCTTTTGGTTATAAAAGTTTTTACAAGCAAGAACCTTACTGCCTTCTTGTTAGGTGAGACACAGTTATGTATTCACACCATCAAGGTGGGAGCCTGGCAGCTCTCCTGCCTTTATTCTGGAGGAGCTGCCAAGACTGGGGTATGTGTAATTGCTTTCGGTTCTCAGAGCCAAGTCTGTCATCTCCATGACTTCCTGATGGCTGGTGATGTGCACCTGCCAACTAGTCAGCATCAGCAGGTGCATCCATGCTGGATGCCAGAGCTAAGGCCTGAAGAATCTGTAAACTGGCAACATCTCTCTGTAGGATGTGTTCAAAGTGGATTGGAGTAGGAACTGGGGAAAACGATAACTTTTGTTTTAAAAGATTTGGGGAAGTTTCATGAAATGATGCTTTCATTTTCATGACTTCAAATACCTTCTGAATACTGATGGCTTTCAAATTTCTATCTTTTCTCCAGACTTCTTTCTTGAATTCCAGAACAGGATGTCCAAATCCATACTTGGTATTCTATCTATATATGCAAAACTTATTTTTAAATCTCTCTATCTCACTTATACATTTCTTCATCTTCTTCCTTCATTAATTCAGTTGCAGCACCTCATCTATTTTCTGACTCAGTATAAATTCATTGTAGTTATTTTGACTTTTCTCTTTCTCTCAGACCTACATCAAAACTATCAGGAAATATTATGGACTCTACTTTAAAAATATTTTTGGAATCCAACTACTTATCACTTCTACCATTCTGGTGTGAGCCATCATCATTGTTTGTCTGGACTATGGCAAAAGGATCTTAATTTACTCTTGCCTTGCTTCAAGCCATTTTCCACCTAGCAACCAGAGAAAACTTTTTAATATATAAGACTTTACATAATGCCTTTGTTCAAAACCCCAGGTCTTCCATCTCCCTCATGGTGAAACTCTAGTCCTTACCAAGTCCTATGTGGTACTACTCTTTATTCTAGTACCTATTTTACTCCGTTTTTTTCCAGTGACACTGGCCTCTGTGATTATCAACACGGTTTAGTTAGGCATCCTCTTCAGGTATCCATATGGTTAATTTCTTCATCTCTCTAAGGTCTTTATTCAATTGCTATCTTGTTCATGAGAATATCTCTGTTTGAAAATTCCAACCTGTTGTTTACCACTGCTCTTTTTTTATTTTTTTATTAGATCATAATTGTGTACATTAATTTTATCATAGAATACAGTGTGTTACTTCCATATGCAGTTTGGAAAACTCTCATCCAACTGGCTAACATAGCCATCATGTGTTTCTCATAATTGTTGTGTTAAGACATTTATATTCAACCTTTAGACAAATTCACATGTACCCTAATAGGATAAATTATAGGTGTGATCCCCACAATATCATTCTCTTCACCCATCCTCCCCCCTCCCCTCCCCCCTGCCCTTTCCCCGTAGTCTAGGGCTCCATTTGGATTGTAGCTTTCTTAAAATAGCTAACAATTAGTTTCATAATAGTGTTGAGTACATTGGATACTTTTTCTTCCATTCTTGAGATACTTTGCTAAGGAGGACATTTTGCAGCTCCATCCATGTAAACATAAAGGAGGCAAAGTCTCCATCTTTCTTTGTGGCTGTGTAGTATTCCATGGTGTACATATACCACAATTTATTGATCCATTCATGGGTTGATGGGCACTTGGGCTTCTTCCACACTGCTCTTATTCTTCATCTACCTTCTTGGTATTTTAAAATTTGTCCAAAGTAATTATTGCTTTCTAAAATATTACATAATACATTTATTTATTATATGTATTATCTATTGTTTTTGCCCCTTCTATGAGGTCAGGGATTTTTATTTTACATGCCGATATATTCCAATTATGTTCCTATACTTGGTGTACAACGGGTACTCAAATATTTGTTCAGTGGATAAATACTCTACTAAATCCAGAGAATGATTCTCCCTCAGTATCAGTCTACACTTATAGCTAATGGAATAGTTTGGAGCCTCATATTTTATTAGTCTAAGTTAAAGTTTGATCATGTCTTTGTCAGTCCTAAATTTCCTTATAATGAAGATAGGTACGTAAAATAAATTATTAATCATATTCACTCAGTGACCTTCTTTATTTTCTTTCTTTCTTTATTTCTTTTTTTTTTTTTAGCAAGTATTTCTTGACAAATGAAGCAATGTATTGATTTACATTATAGAGTGAGTGCCTCATCTCATCATGAATGAGTACTTTGAATAGTCTCAGTCTAGAAAAGCTTTGGCCAAAGCTTGCTGCCACACCAGCAGTCAATGCAGTCAACTAAAAGCAAAGTCTTTCTAAGCTTAGAAGAAGATTTAAATCATGAATATAGCCATTGATTATCTTCAGATAATAGGGTGACAGACTATATATGCCTGGCATGTTCTTATTGCCCATTACCTACCAGCCTCTGCTTTCAAAACTCAAAAATAAGAAATGCAACCTGTTAACATTTTGTTAGGAGCTCTATTTATTAAATCATAGAGGGATATGGATTATGAAATACATGTTTTTGTTGTATGTTATATACTTCATCTTCTAAAAAAGAGCCCAACATATTACTTCAAAAAATGTGCGAAGACCATTTGAGTTACCTCTAGTTTTGGTGTGTAGGAGCCTCTTTATTTAGCAGAGAAGGGGAGGTTATTTCCTGCATGCTTGGAAAATATATTTGAAAACATCACATTTTATTTACCTGTGTCTATCAGGAATCAAAACTTTTAGGATCTGATATAGAAAAAAAAATAAGAGTTTTTAAACAATCTTGCATTATACTTTTAATGAAAATGGGAAGAGAATTGTAAAAAAAAAGTAAAAGCATAAAATGTTGTAGAAAGTAGCAGTATTTTCATGATTACAGGATGTGAACAGTAGGTGATGCATTAGCATGGACAGTAAACCTGATATTTGGAATAGAATACATTGGATCAATGGCTGGTTAGCATAGAAATTGAACCAGGGGCTGCATACTTCAACCTGTTCTATAACTGAATATGAGAAGAAGATCCTTCAAGAACCTAGTAAGAAAGGTCTGAGAACATCATGCTCAGGGCATTTCAGCAAATGCCCTGGCTAGATGGATATTTTCATGTTCAAAAGTTAATGGAAAAAATAGTCATGATGGAGAGAATAGGTTTAGATCCATATATAGTAATGACCTTGAATCCTACTTCACTGAATCTCTTATAGAAAATAACTATGGGTAATCCATGTAATTCAAATAGTAGGATCTGTAGCAGTAGAGAGTGAGCATCAATAGACCCACTGGTAGGAATGATACAGTTAGAGTGAGTTATATAATAAACTGAGTTCTTGTGTTTAGGGCTTTTAGCTTTGGACCAAGTACATATGGCAAGGAGTTATGGAGGTAGGGTAGTCAGAGGGGGAAAAAAAAAGCTGTAGTCTTTTGCCTAAGATATCAAAGAAGCTAAGTCATGAATATTGGCCACTGGGTAGAGTGGGAGAATCCTGGAGATCCAAAGCCTGTCTGATAAACTCAGAATGGCTCAGGTAAAGACAAATGATCTGAACTGAGACTGCAGTTATTACACAAGAAACAGGGTTTGTAGTTTAAGTTTTCTTATGATAATTGCTTACTACAATAAAAGATTCAGTATTCATTAAAAAAAAGAGAAGAATACAAATTCTTCACAAGTTAACATTCATAATGCTCAGGATACTATCCAAATATCCAACTTATGAAGAACGAAGAGAAAGGCACACATTTTTAATAGCAGGTGCTGGCAAACTCTAGTTCTGTAGGCTAAATATATATCCCATAGACTGTTTTTGCATGACTCACCAATAATTTTTTCCCAATTTTTAAAGGACTATAATACAGAACAAAATGAAATATCATCAACAAAAAAGTATGACAGAATCCATGTGTGTTCCACAAAGCCTAAAATATTTACTATCTGGTTTTTCACAGATACAAAGCTTGCCAACTTCTATGCAAAAGAAAATAAACATAAGAGAGAACAATTTCAAGATGATACAGGTGCTAGAATTAGGAGAGAACTGCTAAAAAAATTAGTAAAGTCATGACAAATCTGAATTATTAAAAACTTTGACTACATTGACATTTATAGAACATTATACACCATAGTGGCAGAATACATATTCTTAACAGGTCTGTGATGGTATCAACATGGCTGAGCCACTGTGCTCAGATATTTGGTCAAATATTATTCTTGATCTTTCTGTGAAGGTGTATTTTGGGTGAGATTAACATTTAAATCAGTAGACTATGATCAGTAGACTGTGCAAAACAGATTACATCCATATGGTTGGGCCTCATCTAATCCATTGAACATCTTAGGAGAAGAAAGACCAATCTTTCCTGAGCAAGAAAGAATACTGCTAGCAGACTACCTTTGGATTTGAACAGCAACTCTTTTCTGGGTCTCTAGCCTGCTGAGATACCCTGTAGAATTTAGACTTATTTAACCACCATAAACATGTGAGTCAATTTCTTAAAATAAATCTTTTTGTGTATAGTATGTGTATATAGACTGTTGATTATGTTTTCTAGAGAATATTAGTACAAGTTCCATAGGGTAAGTATGCCAGGGTATACTGTAGCCCTGTTCATGAAGCAAGACTTGATACATTTCAGATGATATATATATAAAATATAATATGTTCCCTAACCACATGGTTTTAACAATAAGATATCTTGGAAAACCTCAACTATTTTAACACTTCTAATAGTATACTCCTAAATAATATAGGTTAAAGGAAGAACTCACAAGAGAAATTAGAAAATATTTTAAGCTAAATAAGAATTAAGAGTTGAAAATAAATTTTGTGAGATGGAGCTAAAAGAGGGTTTAGAAGAAAATTTAAAGTTCGAAATTCTTGCATGAGAAATGAAGATGTAAAAATAAATTATCTGAATTTCTTATAAACAAATAAATTGAATAAACCATAAAAATATCAATAAAATTCATGCATCTCTAGCTGGCCTGAAATTACAAATTAAGAGACAACTCAAGTTAACAATATTTGTAATGAAAGAGGAGACATCACTACTGATTCTACAAACATTTAAAAAAAATACTATGGACAGAAATAGAAGATGGCCAATAGGCATCAGCCTTCAACAAGCTTCTGTCCAGAGGGAAGGGTAATGTTTGGAAAATACCCTAAAGTTGAAGATTGGGAGCCCAGCCAAGAGACAAGAGTGATCTTCAGGACACCTCTGATGAGGTAAGTTGAGACTCAAAGAAAGCAATTTACAGGTACATGATACATCCCAAAGGAAAAGTGTCCCCTCCCCCAAGAAAGTTGTAGTTTTCTCTTTTCTCCTGTAAGTTTTCTACAGGCGAGTGGTGAACTGAGGACCTATTATCTCACCCCATGTGTTAGAACCACAGGAAGGGGGGGTCTACTCCCCTAGAAGGACCCTGCTGAGATTCTAAACACTCTCTTGCCTGGCAGAAAAACCGAACAAACATTTTCACCCCCATTTCGAATTTCCAGTCTACCCTTCTCCCCTTGCCTATAGAGACAGTGAGGGGGGCACAAGAGTAGAGTCCCCTGACCCTCCAAGACCAAGCACCCAGTCCTGGTACTGCAGCTAGAGAGCTGCTAGACCCTCATGCATTCTGTGGGTGGTGGTGGAGGAGTCCCCCAATCCAGGCATCCGTGCGGGAACACCCAGAAGTGCTTGCTAGAGCTGCACACATCCCACGGGTTGTGGGTGGCAGCAGAGGAGTCCATTCTGGGCGGGCCCAGAATTGCTTGCTGGAGCCATGTGTGCGCTGCAGGGAGCGGTGGAGGAGTCGCCCACTTTGGCTAGGCCCAGAACTGCTTGCTAGAACTACGCTGCCCCACAGGCAGTGGTGGAGGAGTCCCCCACTCTGGGCAGGCCAGAACTGTTTTGCTAGAGCCACGCACATCCTGTGGGAGGTGGTGGAGGAATTCCCCACTCTAGGCACTCATGCTGGGTGGGCACAGAACTGCTTGCTAGAGCCGTGCACAGCCTGTGGGCAGCAGTGGAGGAGTCCCCAGCTCCAGGCGGGCTGGGAACTGCTTGATAGAGCCGTGCATGTCCCGTGGGTGGCGGCAGAGGAGTTCCCCGCTCCAGGTTCTCATGCCAGGTGGGCCCAGAACTGCCAGAGCTGTATGCACCTGGCATCCCCGGCCAGCCGCCCAAGAATTACAAGAGGACAGTCAGGTGAGAGGGAACCATAATAGAACGGCGGTATTCCAAGGCAAAGAGCAGTACCCACAGCAGTGGGAACAACAAGGCACACTCTGCTGAGGCTCTTTCAGACAGACATGCTCTGCCTCTCTGGGCAATCAGAAGAAATATCTTCAGGTAGCAGCCACTGACTGAACAGTTCTGGTATGGTCTCCATATGGTGTAAAATCAGCATGGGGTGGAATCAGTGGAAAAACCCTGGTAATTTGAATAACCAGAGTAGATTAACTCCCCCAAGGAAGGATGGGTAGATGCAATTGAAGATCCCATCCATAAACAGGTGGCTGAGATGTCAGAAATCGAGTTCAGAATTTGGATAGCAAATAAGATTAACAGAATGGAAGAAAGAATTAGAAGAAATTAGAATTTCAAGAAATTATTCAAAAGATATCTCAAGAAATTATTCAAAAGATGTCTCAAGAATTCAATGATTTCAAAGATAAAATGACCAAAGATTTTGAAACACTGAGGCAAGAGGTGGCAGCCATCAAAGATCTGAAAAATACAGTAGAATCCCTTGGTAACAGAATGCAGCAGGCAGAAGAAGGGATCTCTGACATTGAAGACAAAGCCCTTCTGAACATGCCCAAACACACAAGGATGAAGAGAAATGGAGAGCAAAAACAGATCACTCTCTCAGAGAGTTCTGGGATAATTCGAAGAAAACTAATATTCGTTTTATAGGAATCCCTGAAGGCAATGAAGTGGCTTCACAAAGCACAGAGGCTCTACTTCATGAAATTATGAAAGAGAATGTTCCAGATATGCCAAGACATTCTGAAATTCAGATAGCAGACAGTTTCAGGACCCCAGTATGACTCAATGCAAACAAGACATCCCCAGGCACGTCATAATTAACTTGACTAAAGTTAGTATGAAAGAGAAAAGTCTGAAAGCAGCCAGATGTAAGAAAACCATAACCTACAAGGGGAAGAATATTAGAACCACTGCAGATCTCTCCGCTGAAATCTTTCAGGCTAGAAGAGGGTGATCATCGACTTTTAATCTCCTAAAGCAAAATAACTTTCAATCCAGGATCCTTTATCCAACTAAACTGAGTTTCATTTATGATGGAGAAATTGAACACTTTAAAGACATTCACACATTGAAGAAATTTGCTATAACTAAACC
>CAUYQV010007663.1:0-21162 GCA_963574575.1 Galagoides demidoff
CATCAGGAGAGCCTGGGGAGCCATGTCAGGAGCAAAGAACTGCAGTCGGGGTATCGTGTTCAGGGCTGTGAGCCAAGTGGTTTGAAGCTGATTCTGTTCCTCTGACAGTATCACAGGAGACACTGCGCTTACATTATAATGAATTGTCAATGAAGAGGCCCTTATGGGCATATACATGAATTGATTATTTGGTGACAAAGTACATAAAAATATGATGTATAATACATAACATTTTGTAATTAGAATTGAATAATTACTTTAGATAGTGAAACTTTTAAAATGCATATTGAATAAGAGTGGTCTTGTTCAGCATGCGCGTGAGAACTGGCCTGACAAGATCAGATATGGAATCAGAGCACAAGGGGAATAGGTTTAAAATTAGATTCAGAAAAGAAAAACTAACTCCAAATCTTTTATCTAAAGACTTCAGCCAAACTTTTCTAGGAGAAAGTTGGTCATTTTTATCTAAATGAATATTTCCTAATGCAAGTAGATCTTATTTTATTGTGCTTCACGGACATTCCTTTTTTTTTTTTTTTAACAAATTGAAAGTCTGTGGCAATCCTGCATCATCCAAGTCTGTCAATGAGATTTTTTTCAGCATGTGCTCACTTCTCATCTTGGTTACTAGTTTTTTTCTTACAATGAAGTAATTTTAATTAAACAATGTACATTGGTTTTTAAGATGTGTTGCTATTGCATATGTAAGGACTATAATGTCAACATGACATTTATATGCACTGGGAAATCAAAAAATTAGTTTGACTTATTTTATCATGAAATTCACTTTATTGTAGTAGTCTGGAATTGAACTTGCAATATCCTCAAAGTATGTCTGGATTCTTAAAAACACGTTTGATGGAAGTGATCGTTACTAGAGTGAATAGTTCATTTAAAAAAATTATTCTTAGTTTTCAGGTGTTAGTTTTATTCATTCATTCATTATACACCCTTTGAGATATTAAATCTAATAAATTAACATCATAGTGTTAGCATTAGAAAATGAAAGAATGAATTACAAATCATACTTTCTTTTAAGTAGCTCACCCATGATTTTTTCCAATAACCTGTAGGAATTAAACAATCTATTGTCAGATTGTGATATTTTAACTAGTCTCTTGATTTGTTACATCAGGTAAGATTCTATTGTATTAACTAAATTCTGTTCTACAGCATTTTGCGATAAAGTAAGACTGATCAATAGAATTGCTAAAATAAAACTATAATCAATCTTAAAGAATATAGATTTACTTGATTGGATGAATGTAGGTATTATCTATTATTCATATCTTAATTTAACATTTAAGTATGCATAATACAATTAAATAGTCCAACTTTGTGAACGGTATGTCTTTAAGTATTTCAAAAGTTTCAACAAAATATTGATTATAACTGTTCATTTAGGAATGTAACTCTTCTTAAATGAAATAAGTGAGTGAAAAGAAAGGTTTATTTTTCCTATCACAAAGTCATGGCTTAATGTTATTTTTGAAACAAGAAATTTAGAAAGACTATATCCCAAATTTATATTCAAAACACTCTCTACAATTTTCCTGAAGACCTTCCTTTAAGCTGTCCTCAGATAATAGGAACAGTTATTTTTAAAAATGACTTTCTTTTACTTTAGGCAATGATCCACTTCATGAAATGCTGTTAGACCAGTATGTGATGTGTGAGACAAGATTTCTGATTCAGATACCTTGTGAGTTCTGGTAAAGTCATACTTAATTGGAACAGTAGATTGCTGAGGATATTCAATATCTAGTGTCAGTGGCAGACAAGCCTTATTTACCAGGAACAATCTTTAGAGAGAACAAACAGTTTGCTCTACTTGGGAGTGATTATGTTTGTCTGATATTTTATCACGACTGCCAGTCTTTGAGCATCTTCTATTAAAGACCCATGATTTATATATCTTTAAATAACTTGACACAGTGCTCTTTAGATAATGCACTCATATGCTTTTTACATAATACACTCTCATTAAACAGGGATAAATAAAACATGACAGATCTAATTAAATTAGCAAATATTAAAGTACTCATTTTATAGGAATAAAAGTATATATGAACAACATCTCTGATCAGTAAGTAACTCATTAGTATTCTCTTCCTTTTTTTTGCAAATTTATCTATAAGGAGATATTTTCTCTCTCTCTCTCACTTTTTCTATTAAATTATAACTGTGTACAGTAATGCATTTATGGGGAACAATGTGCTGATTTGATATACAATGTGGAATGCTTACATCAAACTTGTTAGCATAGTCTTCACCTCACTTATTTATTTGTTGTGTTAGGACATTTATACTCTACTCTTAAGAGTTTTGACTGAGTCTTAGTCTGTCACCCTGCATAGAATGCCCTGGGGCCATAGCTCACAGAAACCCCGGACCTGGACTCAAGTGATCCTCTTGCGTCAGTCTACTAGGTAGCTGGGAGCACAGGCGCCCACCACCCCACGTGGCTAGTTTTCCTATTTTTAGCAGAGATGGGTTCTTGCTCTTGTTCGGGATGGTCTCTAACTCCCAACCTCAAGCAATCCAGCAGGCCAGCTGGGACTCTTCCTAATGAAGGTTGTACGGGCATACAAAGGCAAGCAAAATACACTGGGCCTTCTGACCTCCTGAGATTTAGACATAGAACTGACATCATTTCCACTTTGGTCAATCAGTTATCCAACTACATGATTTAATTCCGTGGTGGAGATTGTTTTTCACTCATAGTGAAAGTACACTGCAAAAGGTGTAGATTCAGAGAGACTACTTACAAAAAGTTGATACAAAATAGGTAATTTTCAATAAGTGTTACGTACATAGTAAAAGTATTCCAGGGTGACACCTGTGGCTCAAAGGAATAGGGTGCCAGCTCCATATACCAGAGGTGGTTGGTTCAAACCCAGACCTGGCCAAAAACTGCAAACAAACAAACAAACAACAAAAAACAAGTATTCCAGTAGAGAAGAGCAAATTTTAAAATAATAAGACATCATTATTCAATCAAATTTAAAAAAATAAATAAAAGATATGGATGCTAACCTCATGGCGGGTCACTATAAAGACATCAAATAATTGTGAAATAAATGAATCTATGGATCTCAGTACCATGATAATGACTAAGATTAAAATTCAGAATTAGACCTCGAATTCTATAAACTCTTCAATGAAGAACTGCCAATACCCCAGAATATTACTATAGATGCAAATGTATTTGAACTAAACATTTAAAAATCTGAGCAAATGTGACTTTGACAGATATTAAATAAAATAAAGGACAGAAGGAGGACAGGAAGATAGATGACTGAATACATAATTATAATGCACCTCTAACCAAAATGCCTCCACATAATTGTACAAAAGAGTATATTTATTGACTAGGTCCAAATTTGGGTGCCTGAGATCATACATACATTTCATCTTTTAAAAAAGAAAAGCCATAACTATGTATGTGTGTGTAACTGACCAAGTTACTTCACTTTTCTAACTTATGTTTCTCATGAAGGAAAAGAATGACGCCAGTCATCACTAGATAAATTTGTGATGACGATTAGCTAATATGATGTCTGCAAAGTAATAATAAGTGATTAGCAGGCTGAAGAATTGTTTACTGATCCTTTTTTTTTTTTTTGAAAATCCTGATGGTTAATTTTATACATTTACATTTCTAGGCCATGGTTCCTCAGAGATTCTGTCAAACCTATTCTGTGTATTTCTGTGAAGGTGTATTATGACAAAATTTGATATTTAAATCAGTGAACTGGATAAAGCAGATTTTCCTTCCTAATAAGGATGGCTTTCATTCAATTATTTAAACCCCTGAATAAAACAAAAATGTTGACTCTTCTCCAAGTAACAGAGAATTCTTGCTGCTTGGAAGACTTTTGAATTAGGACATCAAGCTTCTTCCTGCTTCCAGACTGCAGTTGGAGCACAGGTAACTCTGGGTCTCCAGCTGCTGGGTGAATTAATGAAACAATGTAAATGAATGAATGAATGAAAGAATATACTTAGACTGATGGATGTTCAATGGATGTATTGATGGATTGGTACATACACAAAGGGAAATTTCAAAGAGTGATAACTGAAATATGAGAATTAATATTTATTGGTGATAGCACAGAGAGTGTTTTAGTAGTCAACTTTAAATCTGATGATCAAGGAATTTTTTTTTAAGAAAGATGCATTTAAATTCTCATATAAATGATAAGGAAAAGCCAATCTTGGGGAAAATAAGGTGATAATGGCAGGACAAGAAGAATTACTTGAATAGAAAAAGAAAATTTGTTCAAGGAAGTAAAAAGGCTGAATAGTGGGAACATTTTAGGGTAAGCAGCAGATGAATGACAGATGTAAGTCACAAGAAGCTATATGCAGCATTTGAAAGCCAAGGTAAAAAGCCATAATTTGATGCCAAGTGAAATATGAAAACATGCATAGTTTTAAATAAGAGAATTATGTATTGTATTTTAAAGTGATTATTCTGGCTATCATGAGGATAATGGATTATTGGAGAAGAAGTTTGAGAGAAGAGATCTCAGGAAGCTTTTGAAGTGATCCAGTTGTAGATTATAGTGCTTTAAATAAGGGAGAGAAAAGGAGATGGAAAAATTAGTGGGCAAATAAGTTTTTCAGAGTCCCCAGGACGCCTTGATAAATTAGATGAAATGATTGAGCAAGAGAGAGAAAGAGAGGGAGAACCAGAACTTTTCTAAAAATTAATTATTATAGATTAATTTGTAGGAATTATTGTGTGGGGCATTGTCTTTGCTTCAATGAATTAAAAGTTTAAATAAAATTGAATATGGAAAGGTATGTTTATGCTGCATACAGAAATACAAGTTTACCTCTTGTAACTAATCTTGTAAAACCTGTTTGCAGTGGCATATGATGGAAACACATTCTGCTTATTTTCATACTCAAAATTTCTTCAAATTCAGGACAAAATTGGTACAATGAGAAAGAAAAAAAAATCCCTTTGGCACATTGCAGTGTTTATTTCCAATTTTTTTCTAAGACTTCATCCTCTGAAACCTAATAAGAAATCTAATGGATTAATAAATCATTAATTTTCAGGTAGCAGAGTGCACGTAAGGACATCAGCATAGATAACACATTTTTTTCTAGCTTCAAGTTGAGAGAAAATGTGATATGATAAATTAAACAATATAACCCACAGCCTGTCTCTTGATTACTCACATAATATTTTTGTCTTAATCTTGGTAAAAAGGGTACTCAGCGTCCATTTGACAGATATCACTGGCCCTCCTATGACTTATACTCTAAAGAATTCACCCCCACCTCTCTCTTGTGTTATTAACATTATATTCAGGGGACAATTGACCTCTTGTGAATAGGAATATTGTTATGTTCAATCCTCCTGGAGTCCAGGAAGCCAAAGCCCCTCCTCTCAGCCCAGGAAAATTGAGAGTGAAAAAAACAAACAAACAAACAAACAAAAACCCTTTTATTTGGCTCTTTTATTCTATAACTTACCAAAACTCTTTCTTGGGACACAGTCTTCTCCCCAAAAGAAAATATTTCACATTATCATGCAGAGCAGTTGAGCTTTGTACTTCAGAATAATATTTAAGCTTTACATTTGCATAGGCAAGTGGTCTACTGAAGCAAAGCCAAATTTAATCTCTTTGCAGTACAGAAAGAAAATGTTGGCAGCATTCAAAGAGCAATTTGTCCCTAGTGGATTGACAATATCATTTATGGAATACCCATGAGTTTCTTAAGAGGCCAGCATGCAATTAATTACTTTATTCATGTATTTAACAAATATTTGCTATTTACTGTTGGTAGTGGTACGATTTTGCAACAATTTGGCACGAGTAACAAATGAAAACAATCTCAATAAAGATCAAGCAGGTTCTTTGCGCGTCGTAAAAGGTGTTCACATGAGCAGCAAAAATGAGACATGAAAGTGGTAAATGGCAACTGCACCAAGCCTTTTGTAGATAAAGTCTCGGTGCAAGAATACACATGAGAGAGATTTATTTTTTGATGAGTTTGCTTTCCCAAGTGGAACACCTACTCGGAAAGACTACAGAGAGGAATTTATTTTGATGCAGAACTTCAGGAACAGAACCTTTTTGGACATAGGAAAAGGGGGAAAGGGTATCAGTGGAAAAGATGGGAAAAAAAATAAAAACACGCAACTACAAAGAGAAAGAAATGGGTAGTTAGACGTTGGCTTTCAGGATTTGCCTTTTAATGATGAGGCCTGGAGATAACTTTAAGTTTACAAATGAAAACTATGGGAGCTTTGTACTTCTCTCCAGAGGAAATGGAAATTTATTCAACATAAAGGTGTATAAAAATGGGGCGGCACCTGTGGCTCAAAGGAGTAGGCTGGCCCCATATGCTGGAGGTGGTAGGTTCAAACCCAGCCCTGGCCAAAAACTGCAAAAAAGAAAAAAAGTGTATAAAAGTGATGCTTAGGAAAGTTCATGGGGTAGCAATGAGGAAGAAAAAGGGGGAAGTCGCTGTAGAGCTGATTTAGCTCCTTGAACCAAATATCTGACACCCACCCTGAAAACATTACCCTGCTTTAGTCCAATGCACACGTCAAACGTTCACCTAAGTAATAAACAAATCTCTAGCATTTCAAAGGCACTGTTCCTACTGAGCAGAATTCTCTATCACTTCAAAGTCACTTCTGTTAATGAAAGAAAGAGATAAGACGGCTAGACATTTATTTATTTATTTAACATTAAAGCATAGCTGTGTATAATAATGCATTTATTATTTTGCATTAAATTTTTTTTTCCAGTTTTTGGCAGGGGCTGGGTTTGAACCCACCACCTCCAGTATATGGGGCCAGTGTTCTACTCCTTTGAGCCACAGGTGCTGCCCCAATGTGCTGGATTTATATACAATTTGAAGTACTTATAACAAACCGGTTAACATAGCTTTCACTGCACTTTCTTAATTATTGTGTTGAGATGTTTATACTGTACACTTTTAACATTAACCCATTTGAGATGGACAGGTACAGAGGCAAGGAATAAGTGTACCTCTCCATGCTAAGATAAAGAACTTGTATTGACCTTAATGCTCTGTACACACTTTTTACTTTCATAAAATAGGAACTACTGTGGTACCGTTTTCCATGAAAAATGCCATTGAAAAAGTAAAACTAGAAATAAGAACTATGACATTGTCAAAATTTAAGAAGTACAACAATCAGCAGGAAATTAATAGAAAAATATTTCATCTTGAGTTTAGTTTTGTAAACTGTTACAAAAAATAATAAAATATAGACATAACAGAATACATATAAGAAAAAGTAGATGGTTCTAGTTTACATATTTTATCACGTGTAGCTTTACATGAATAAGATTTCCATATAGAAATATATATTTTTTTCTGCAATTTTGTCATTTTACTTTCTAAAATTTTCTGTCTGTCGTGGGCAAAATATTTGATTTATTATTGGATTTACATATTCATATGTGCTAATTAATTATTATTCCTGTAATATTCACATATCTATAATTTCCTTTCATATATTTTATGATTTTTCTAAGTGTTAATACCAGTAGTTATTTTTCTAGTTTTATTCTATTTTTAATTTGTGACAAATCATTTTAAAAACCTATTTTTCCTCTGAGTGCAGTTTTGTCTGCTCATTAAAGTTTAATAAGTACATCTTTTGTTTTCTTATTTACTAAATATCATGTAAGTTTATGTTTGACTGTCAAAATATAAAAATTATATAAAAATTTTATTACTATTTGCTAATATTCTTGAATTATGATGAAGAAATTCAAGTAATTTTGATACTTGTACCTAATATAAACTAGATTTTGTGAATATTTTCAGGGCTTTGGAGTGAGCATTCTTACCATCTGGCTTTCCATTGGGTTCTGTAAGATAAAAAGCATGACAGGTGCCTGAAAGATGGAGGACAATGAAGACAGGCTGGTCTGGTCGTGGTCTTGCTCCTACACTCCATCTATATTCCATGTTGGTTGGCTATGTCATGGGTGCAGCCAGGGGGCCTCTCCACTCAATAGCCTTTTTCTTTTGGTTCTAGGAACAGATGCTTTTTTTTTCTTAACCTTTCAGATTTAGGAATAACATCAAGGTTCTCTTCACTATCACTAAAACTTTTGAAATCTCTCCTTTATTAAAATAACCTCAGGTTAGTCAACAGGGTGCCATCTTTTTTCTCCTTTGCTACATTCAATGACTTACACATACTTCCACAAAACCCACCTTTCTAATTCCTAAGATGGACAATATTGACAATTCCTGACCTATGTAAACACCTTCAGCATATAACTGCTACATTAGGGGGTAGGATTCATGAGTACAGGAATAGAGCAATTTTACTGTATCTATTCCTAACACTTGATACGTGCTCTGAATGCCTGGATATACTATTGCTGTAAGATAAAATTTAGGAAGATCCAAATAAAATGAGTTATGACTTTGACACACAGCATGTGCACACACATGTGCATAAACACACTCCTATCACATTTAGGTACTATTGTGCCAAGCCTATGTACAGGAGTACTGATTTACAAACATCTGCTGACATATGAATCACACTTGGGAGAGGAGGCTATCACAGGGAGTAGGTAAAAGTACCTCTTCCACTTACATGGAAATTCAACTTAAGAGCAAACGTGCAGAAAGATCTCGATTGTAACCCAGGGAATGGCTCTCCTGGTGGAGATTTCTTCTCCCTCTTTCGGAGATGAAGCCTGTTCCCATCACCGTCCCTAGAGGGAGCCATTCAATTACGATCCCTCACAACAGGGAAAAGCTTTGCCCACCTGGGTCCATTTCTTTTTGTCATTCTCCATCACCGCATCATTCACATTTTCTCTATTCGTTTTGAGAAATTCATGACATCTCAGAGAACTTAAATAAGAACAATGTTGAACTTTTCCAGACCCCCGTGCTCCAGGAGAACAGCTGAGAAATCCCTCACCTTGGTTTCTGTGTCTGGAGAATAGCTCATTGCACGGAGCCACCCTTCTGTGTATGGCTTGGATGAGATATGATCTCCTTGTTTGTTTACGACAGGGACAGACACAACCGCCACCCCTGCGAATTCCCATTATTTATGTCATAAATGATTGTCTGAACTGTTTGTCTCCGCTGGGCAATCTGGACAAAATGCTCCCCTGTCTTGACCAAAATGTACTCAGATGACTCCTTTCCCCACAGGCCCCTAACCTTGACCCATCTTTGAGCAAACATTGGAATGTGGAATTCTCTCTCTCGAAGGGCCCCTCCTGAGAATCTTCTGAGCTCAGGGAAAACATTCTCTCCACTGTCTGATTGTACCATCTGTTCCTCTCACAAGCCCACACCTGGCTCTGGCTGGCCTTGTTTATTCCTGTCTGTGAAAGAAAAGCCCCTTGTGCTTGGAGGTGGCTGCAGAGCTGGTCAGATTTTATCCTCGTTGCAAGTCACTCTTCTCTCATTGCAATAGTGTCTGCAGTTAAAGCTTCTCCACACTTAAGTCTAGACTTGTTTTCTACTTGATGTCACTAAGTCCTCAGTTCCAGGGCAAAGCAGAAATTTCTCAATATTGACTAGGAATCCTTTCTATACAGATTTAAATCACATATTAACTATTTACGATACCCTAATTCTTCCAATGATCTCCCATTGCCCGAACTTTCTAGTCTGCCCTCGTCTGTATCCTCAATATTATACTCTTCTTATAGATGCCGGCATACAATACTTTATGTATCCTCATTAAATATAATTTCCCTCTTGCTAAAAATAACCCATAGTCTTTAACACGTGCTGTATCTTTAGTTTTGTAAACTGGAGAGACCTGGCTAAATCAACTCACTCTTTATATTTTCATCTTTTTGTCTCTCTCCCTCTCTAACTATATTAGTAATATCTATAGGTAAAGAATATATACTGCTGTATCTTATGGTCTTTGAAACAACAACACACACACACAGATAATGTGTTTCCTACAGCCTACCCATGTTACATCTTTCCTTTATACCTCTTTACCCAAATGTCCTGAAATAGTAAATTTCTGTCCTCTCCTTCTCTAGGCTCCATACACTTCCACCTTTGTGTTCTTTCCACATGATCTTAGTGAAACTTTTCTTCAAAACTAAATCCATCAGCACCTTTAAGACTACCCTTTACAGTATGTTATTACAATTATCAGGAACATCCTTCCAGCTTGAAAACTCTCTCAGAATTCCACATTTCATTGGCTCTATCATACTAAGTGGTCTAGTTGGTGTTACTCTGTGAAACCAGTCATTTCTGTCTTTGACATTTGTTCCTATTTTTTACACCATGTATCAGCTAAAATGTTAAGTGTTAGCTTAAAGTTATGTTCCCCCTTTACGGGGCACCTTTCTTAATTTTATCTGTGTTTTTTTTTTTTTTTAACCTGGAAAAGTCCATGTTCTCATGATTTCAAGTGACATTTAGAATGCGATAAGGACAAGTTTTAAATATTTAGTTCTGAATATATAAAAGGACACTATTTATTTGTTTCTTTCCTTGAATTACCATAAACCCTATGTATCTCATACCAGTAATAATCATTTGCCACATTAAGTAGATTTTCTTTCTAATTTGTGTAATTATTTTTTCATAATTTCTTTGTCACTTGGGTTTTTCTTTATATTTTTCCATCATTTCCTCCTTTTAAATTTTATCATTTTGCACTCAATAAATCTCCAAAATCATACACATGACCCATATGTAATGTAACCTGTATAGGTATATATGTATATATATATGTATGTTATGTATCACATATTTATACACACAAAAAAGCATCAGAGAGTTTTTACTTTTCCATATGGATACTTTTGTAATTTTGGAGAGGAATTTCTCAAAAGAGTATGTAAAATATTAACTAGTAAACAAATGAGAGAGTTGTTGAGTTCTTCTAGTTGAAAGGTGGTAACTGCCCAGATCGGGAGCTCCCTAAGTTTCCCTTCTCAGTAAATGCTGAAACAACTTCACAGATATAGTTCAGAGCTGCTGATAGAAACTGTTTTTACAAAATCCTCTGAATCCATTCCTTCCCTTCTATCCCCACAAAACTAAATTTTTTATTAATATGCTTTACTTTGGTAGAGAGATTTTAGAAATGATCTCCCTTGTATTAACCTCTCCCCATTTCAACCCTTCCTACACTCTATAGCCAATGATCTCTATAAACAATGTGTTAATAAGACAAATCCTCTCCCCGTGTCTCTAAGGGCTCCTTACAGCTCCCTAGATACATTTAGATTCATTAGCATGAGACACGTGGGTCTTCTGTAATTTAGAATCAACTTATACTTCTAGCCTCACTTTTCATAAGTCTTGTAAACTTACGTCAGTACAAAATTAAATTCCGTATTTTCTGGACTTGTCTCAGGGTCTCCCAACTATGCCTGTTAACTCATGTTACTATTTCAGCCTGGACTAGTCTCCCCAATTTATATCTAAAGAATACTTATAAATATCTGCAAATCCTCGCCCAATTTATACCTTTTATGGCATTTTCCCTTAGAAAAAGAAAGTCATCCTAAATAAATTCTTTTAACTCATAACTAATAGACCCTGTGTGAAATGCTTTACGTCTCTCATCACTCGGTCTGAAGGATGGTATTCACTGCAACAGCTGTGCTGATCTGTAAGATTTTGGAGTGTCTATGTTACTGAATTGTAACTGCCTGGGCCTCCCGAGTTTCCCCTGTTCAGCTGTGCTGTGTGAAGCGTTTAGAGCCTGGAGTTACCACCAGGATGCTCCCCACTGAACACACGCAGCCAGCCTTGGAAAGCACACGGATGAGGTGTCTCTCGAGGGCAGGCTCGGCACTGGGCTGTGAGGTTGTGTCTGGTGTCAACGCTCCCACTCAACAGGACAGATGGCTCAGTGCCCATCTGAACCCACAGAGACGGTGAACACTAGCTCCTGACCTTTTAGCAGCCAGTGGGTCACCTATTTGCCCGTAGAGACTGAAGCTTCCTCCACTAACCATGGAGATCATTTAATATCAACAAAAACTGTAGCAGTCTCTTGCATAATTATATGAGCCCTTTCATGTACAGCAGTTAGAGCTTTTAAATGTTAATTTCTATGTGATTGGAACCTCTGTCGTTATCGTCATCATTGCTATTGATGTTAATCTAGGGCCCCACCATGTTGGATTTGTTTACTTAAACGAGCATATCCTAGAGAAACTAACCTATCACCTTGGCTATGACTTGTTTAATAATGTTTCTCAAAAATTAAATTGAAAGAAGAATATACAATGTTTCTTTGAATTTATTGTAATGAGTGTATGTGATGACTTCTGTGCAGGACTCTAGAAGATGCAAAATATCTCTAAAAACTATTGAAGTTTGCATTCTAATTTCTAATTTCCATGAATATATGGCTTATAAAACAAATGCTATACTTGAATTACAGTGAAGTGAAATTATGGTATATATTAAATAGATTCCTAGTTTCTGTTATTTTGTAATGTCAGACTATCTAGAGTGGGTGCACTACGGAATAAGCAGATGAAAAAACAAAACCAATTTGGTTAATGAAATGGAAGGAGAGATTTGACAAGTGAGGCACAGAGTGTTGTTCCAGTGCAGAGATCTTTCACCTCCTTAATTACATTTATTGCTAAGTATTTTTTTTTTGTAGCTATTGCAGATAAGATTGTTTTCCTGACCTCTTTTCAGACACTTTGCTGTTCGTACTGATATTTGCATGTTTATTTTGTATCCTGCAACTGTACTGAATTTTTTTCGAAGGTCTAGCACTCATTTTGTATGTATAAGACCGTGCTGTCTGCAATCAGGTATCATTTAACTTATTTTATGCCAATTCTAATCCCTTTTTTTTTTTCCTTCTCTTTCCTAATTGCTCTGGCTAGGACTCCAGAACCATATTAAATAGAAGTGGTACAACTTCTTCCATTCCAGATATTAGAGGAAAAGCTTCCAAGTTTCACCATTCAGTGTGATGTTATCTGTCAGTTCATTTATGTGTGTCCTTTATGATGTCACGATGCATTCCTTCCTGTACCTAATTTAAGTTTTTAATCATAAAGGGCTGTTGAATTTTTTTTTCAAATGCTTTTCTCGCCTGTATAGTGTTGTTGCTTACAATGAGTCATATATGATTTCATCAGAAATTCTTTCCTGGCAGTTTGCGGAAACAAACAAGTAAAAAATAATTTTAAAACAGGTCTAGAACTTATTTTTCATAACTAAAACATAACGACTCATTTGTACAGTTACAAATTCCTTAAGAGAGTAGCTCTTATGTTAAATATTCTTACCACAAAATTAAAAAAAAAATCAAATAAGCCAAAAGTGGACAGATGGTGGCACCTGTGGCTCAGTGAGCAGGGTGCCAGCCCCATACACTGAGGATGGGTTCGAACTGTAACAACAATAACAAAAGTAAATAAATAAAAGTCTTTGAAAAATAAAAAAGTGGGCAGATGGGGGGAAATCTTTGGAAGTGGTAAGTATATTTATTGCCTCTATCATAGCAACAGATTCACAGATATATGTCTATCTCCAAATTTGTCAAAAAGTACACCCTAAATATACCCAGCTCTTTTTTTAGTACATAAATTGTACCTCAATAAAACTATCCTGCTAAAATAATGCTGTCAATTGCAATTTTGGTTCTTTGGTCTTTTTTTTTTTTTTTTTTTTTAAGACAGAGTCTCATGCACACTGTGGCCCTGGATAGAGTTCTGTGGCAACATCATATGTTAAATCAACCTCAAAGTATTGGGCCTACATAAAACTCATGTCACAGCCGTCCAAGTAGCTGTGACCACAGGCACCCATCATGACACCCAGATAGTTTTTTCTTTCTTTCTTTCTTTTTTGAGACAGAGCCTCAAGCTGTTGCCCTGGGTAGAGTGCTGTGGTGTCACAGCTCACAGTGACCTCCAACTCCTGGGCTCAAGCAATTCTCCTGCCTTTAACCTCCCAAGTGACTGGGATTACAGGCACCTGCCACAGCATCTGGCTATTTTTTGGTTGCAGCCATCATTATTGTTTGGTGGGCCTGGGGTGGATTTGAACCCACCAGTTCAGGTGTATGTGGCTGGCGCCTTAGCGGCTTGAGCCACATGTACTGAGCCCAGATAGCTTTTTTCTATTATTAGTCCTTTGGTATATGTAGTTTTAAGGATGTTTACACTTGTATAATCATCTAAAAAGTTTATAATTATTCTGCAATTGTCCAGCATTACAGATAATTTGTCATGATTAGTGGGATTACAAATTTATACTTGAAATGAAATACGCATTATTCAAATGTGGGAAAAACTTTAAGGGGTAAATCATTGTTATAGAAAGAAAAAAGTATAGTATTAACAGAGGGGCCTATCCCAACTTCCTGAACAGTTGGCAAAACCAACTGTGTAGATTGGAAGGATCCATAGCTCATCCTATCATTTAGATTATCCAAACAATAATGGAGTAGAAATATTGATCATGTATATGATGATGTACTCATAGGATACAGTACGACTCTGTTGTTCTGTAGGTGCAGTGGAAAGCTCACATCCAAGCCATTCAAAATACACTATTTTAACATAATGAGACAGGCTTTGCTGACTGCTCCAGAGACAAGTGTTTATTAGACTGAGAATCATATAGCACTTCCCCCATTAGTAAAGCCTTTGGATCTAATGTGGGGGACATTACATGACAGCAGACGGTGACCACTAGCTTTTAACCCACCACTTTTAGTGAAGTATTTATTCAGTTTGGATATTAAGGAATGACACAACCTCATTTTGAGAAACTTTGAGAAATATTTTTTTTCAAGTTTTTAAATAATAGAATAATTCCAGTAACTATCGTTTAAGACATTTTCACAACAAAATCTTGTACAATAGTTTCAGACAGCCTCAAATTTCCTGTTTTATGATCATGATGTGACACTAAATAAGAATAGGTGTCGTCAAGCCAATAGCAGTTATGTTTTCTCTTATTTATTCAGTGACTGACCAGTGATGCCTCTGTACGAGGTCACTGAGTAATTGCATCCTGTGATGAATGGCTCACTGAGGCTTCAAATGCATTTTTCCAAAGAACTTAATGTTTTTCTACAAAACAATCATAATGTATAGTAAATCCCTGGACATACCATAATTATTCACAAATGAATTGGTTTACTGATGGTTTTCTGAAGAAATTTTGTTATATTTGCTTAAAAGATCTAGGACAAGTAGTCTCAAAGTTTAATTTGCATATTTCTATTTTATGACTTTCTAATTTTTTAAGTAGTCTATACCTTTTGTTATATGATTCATATGAAGAAGGGCAAGAAAAATTGTTTGTTTGTTTTTTGTTTTTTTTTGAGACAGAGCCTCAATCTGTCCCCCTGGGTAGAGTGCTCTGGCATCACAGCTCACAGCAACCTCCAACTCCTGGGTTCAAGCGAGTCTCCTGCCTCTGCCTCCCAAGTAGCTGGGACCACAGGCACCTGCCACAATGTCTGGCTATTTTTTGGTTGCAGCCGTCATTGTTGTTTGGTGGGCCCAGGCTGGATTCGAACCCTCTAGGTTAGAATGTGGCTGGCGCCTTAGCTGCTTGAGCCACAGGCACCGAGCCAGGGCAAGAAGAATTAAAACTTAATAACAATTACTCAGAAACTCATAAACATTGCTCAAATATCAAGGAAAACAGAATATAATACCACTTAACGGCTGGCAATTCTTATAATAGGAATTCTTGATTATTCATATCTAAGAGATATTTTCCGAGTGTCTGATCTTTGCAGCCTCTATGTAGGTGCTGTGGGAAAGCAAATGGTGAATGAGATAAAATACCACAAATTCAGTGTTTAGAATCAGGCAGGATAAATCAGCCCTCTGCAGGAAGCGTACTCAAACTATAACGGGAGGCCTGAAAGTATTTTCAAAGGCTGCATTTTCATAATGGTAAGCAAAAAAAAAAAAAACCCCACAGATTTCAGGAAAACATACAAAATCCTGAGTTAACACTTCAACAAAGGTCCTTCCGTACCTAGTATAGGTAGAAGATGTGATCAGTGTTATGCATCTGTAATAAATGCACTACACATAACCCTGAGTATTATACCATGGTTTACTCAAAATCACCATGCTAGGCTGCATTGAATGACTAGGGAAAGCCTTTATGGTACTTCTGATAAATAAAGAAGAAGATTAGAAAACGTGGGGGAAACTCCAGCCTAACTGAAAATATATACAATGTGTGTGTGTGCATTTGCATTGTGTGTGTGTGTTGCCTGAGTGTGAGTTGGGAGCTTCTCAGAGGATCCTAAGACTGACCCTTCAGGGGTCCCATTGGCCTTTAAGAGTTATTTAAAATGGACTGTCACTGCTCATCTTCTCATGATTTAATAGGACATAAGCCGTTCTTTCTAACATGCCTGGAGGAATGAGCAGGTGCTTGCCTCCCGCCTGCTCTCTGCTGCTCTTGCCCGGTCCCCCTCCACTTCTGTGCGGCCAACTATTGCACCAGGTTTCCCCTCCCTCATCCCAGTCTGGATCTTCCTTTCCTTCATCACTTTCAGAGAAAGAACCAAGTGGGTTTGTGTGACCTGTGTGCACTGAAAAATCTGACACAGTGGGAGAAGCTACTTCTCAATAGAGCACAGTGGCTATCACTTAAGACTGGGTATCATTAGTCTCCAATTTTCGAAAGCATGTGGGCACCAACCCCTGACACTGAGTACATCGTCCTAACAGGCACACATCAGACACACTGGCTTCTGCCATCTTTGGGGGCTACCTCCATCCCTTCTTTTTGCCTGACAATGTGTTAAAAAAAAAAAATCCTTCAGTCTTTTATTCAGAAAAATTCAGCGACTCGGGAATTCCACTACAAACCAGAGGGTTTTTCTTTCTAAACTCCAGAGTGTATCAATGCTTCTCACCTTCTCCAAGATCTAACAGCACAAGGAAACACTGACATTTCATTTATGTCTGTCATGGGTGACTCAAATTCGAGGCAGAACTTTTTCACCTTACAGGGAATATGTACATAACATGTATTTCTTGAAGCATTTTTGGAAAAGAAGAAGTAATTACAATGAGGCAGAGAGATCATTTTGCTAGTATTTATCTTACTTCCTACTATACCTAATATGCATAAAATAAAATATTTGGAAATGCACAAACCATCAGCTATATTGTATGATTAAGGGCAACTTTGCCTGCTTGAATTCCTTTTTTTTCTTAATTTTCTAAAGTATACATGATAATTATTATAGCGTGAAATTTGTAATTTAAAAAAAAAGAAGGGTGATTCTAGAGACATGAAAACATCAAAGCCTTCACATAATTTTTAAAACTAGCCTTTCTAGATTTTAATCCAATAAATTCAGGTTAGAGTTCAGTTTTGTATTGCGCCAAGAAAATTTGGTTTTCACTGTTGGGCGTTATCTTGCTCTTCCTTAGCTCGCGAGATACTGTTCTGTCTATTAAAGAATCACAACATGATGTGTTCTAGGATACGTAAAACAGTGTGAAATGGAAAATAAGTAACTAATATCATATATTCCAAATGTAATACTGGGGGAAAAAAAGCCAAGAAAATAACTCTTATTTTATTAGTATCATTGATGTAAGTTCTATTAGAAACATAGTTGGGCTTAGAAATTAAAATATTAATCTGAAGTGCTTGAAAATGTTTGAAATGGGTAACACTTTCAAATCTTTGAAGATATGAAATATTTGCAAAACAAAGTTTTGACTGGGACTTAAATTAGAAATAAGCTCAAATTTTCTCTGAACTCAAGGTAATGTTTCCTCTTTTTTCTCTTTGATCCATGAAGTTGGCTTTTCCAATTTTTTAACTTATTTTATTTTATTATTTTAGTGTGTCTACTCAGTAGTTTGTTCCTTCAGGGAAAGATCAATGTCTACACAATTTTTGAGTTTCTGTTGTCTAGTCCATTGTCTGAACCTGATCCATGCTATATCTAGCCCTGTTGAATGGAAACTTTACTTGAAGATGTCAAATATTCTCTATTTGATATTGTAGAAAATATCTTCTTTTACTTAATGGTGACTGATAACAATCAGATTCTTGTCGAAATGCCTTAATTTGCTATCTTAGCTTTCAACTTTTGATGTTCTGCTGTGAGAAATAAATGTTTCAGTGATTACTTTTTAAATTTGATGAATGTTAGTAAAAATCTTGATTATTCGAGACAAAAAATTAAACATATGCCAGATTTTTCCTGCATTATTATATCAATTCTTGATTAACTTTGTAAATATTCATAACTTTTAGAGGGGAAAAACTATCAAATTTTGATATGTAGGTGGGTTTTGAATAATAACTGAAGCTCAGAAATACCTTCCCGGAGATGACTTTTATAGGAACTAAATATTACCAAGGAAAAAAATAAACTGTGGTTTATATAATCTCAATGCAAGTTAGCTACCATTAAATACAAATACTCTCAAATATTATCTATGTATCCCTTTCATTATGAAATATGTTAGTGAAACTATATTAAACAAACATTACACATAATGGATCAAATATTTTAATTAATGTTCAATGGCAATAATTGCTGAGTGTTTCACAAAATTGCCCTATAATTGCAAGATGAAATCGTGTCCTGAATGAGGTCAAAAGTACAATCTTTGAAAATTTCAGCTGTGCACAGGTCTCACCAAGCAGTCTAAAATTTAGTCGGCAGTAAAACACACAATCCTTGAGTACATTAAGCACTCTTAGGGAAAATGGCTTTGAATCAACTGCCAGGCCAAGAACGGTAATTGCATACAGTTTGCTTTATTGACCATGTGCCTATCACACGATTTCCATAAATGAATGACAGCATTTTATTCAAAAATATTCCAGGTTGTGCTTGATTCAGCAGCACATATACTAAAATTGGACGATACAGAGAAGATTAGCATGGCCCCTGCGCAAGGATGACACACAAATTCGTGAAGCGTTCCATATTTTTAAATCCCCCCCTCAAAAAATATTCCAGGTTAAACATTTCTTCTTCTCAGTTCTAAAAAAGAAAAGCGTTGTGCAAATTTCACCTTGTGTCCCCTGAATGACTTCTCCAGCCATGGACAGATATATGTTGTACGTGTTACTTGGTATAATAATTATAACTCATTATCCAATTTTATTTATAAATATTCATTTGTATTTTACATTTATTTTTTTTGTTTTCTCTATGAATGGCATAGGCCCAAACATTTATTTTTAATATATAGGGGCCCATTATGTGTTAGTAAATTATTTATTTATAGAAATCTGTATTAGGTGTTTCCAGAGAAACAGATCCAATAAGATAGAGATACAGATACAGACATTGAGAGATTTATTACACACCATTAGCTCATGTAATTACGGAGCTTAAGATGTTCCACAATTTGCTGTCTTCAAGTCGGAGACTCTGTAAAGCAGGTGGTCTAGTTTAAGGTGAGAGAAATGGAGAGCTGATGCGATAAATTCCAGTTCAATTAGAAAGGCCTGAGAACCAGGAAATCACAGGGCAGGAGAAGATCAATACCGTAGCTCCAGCAGTCAGCCCCAAAGAGGGCGAGTTCAAACTTCTCTCACTGTCTTGTTCTACTCAGGCCCTCAGTGTATGGGGTGAGGCCCACCCAGCTGGTAAGGCCAGTCGTCTTGATTCTGCCTGCCTATTCACGTGCTAACCTGCTCCAGGAATAATTTTATAGAAATGCCAGGAAACAATGGTTAATCAGCTATATTGATATTCCATTGTCCGATAGTTAAAATGTAAAAGTAACCATCACAAACTCTTATATCTTAGAAGAGAGAAATGGCCATTAGTCAAGACCTTATTGAATAAGTACTATTATATCACCATTTCCTGAGAATGTCAGCATGAAGAGATTCGACAAACTGAATACAGATTACTTTGTTAGTAGTAAAATGGGATTGGAATTATAACTGGTTTTTTGGTTTTAAAATATGTCAAAATATGTGTTTGTGTATGTACATATATGTGTGTGTGTGTTTGTGTGTGTGTGTGTTTAACTAAATGGTAATGGATAAATTTTTTCAACCAAATATATACGCCAAACTAACTGGAAAGCCCTCTCCTAGAGAATGAAAGATAATTTTTATTTTAGTTCATCTCATTTTTCCATCTCATATTTTACTAGTAAACCAGTAAATTTCAATCTTGTGACCCTGCTAAGCTAGATTTGTGTGTACATTAAAAGTCTGACTATGTTTTGTCATTGGTTCTTTTTTTTGAATAATGGCACTCAACTATTATGAAAGACCAAAAAAAAAAAAAATCTATGACCTCATCAATTACTGAGAAAGAAAAATTTATGACTGTCTTACAGAGATTCAAGGATGTGTGGTTCACAGAACACCTCTGGGTTTAGAGGAGAGTTTGTAGCTATAAAGCCACATTCTCGTGTATGAATCTCAGTTATTCCTATATTATCTAGGTTAAGTTTGGGCAACTTAGCCTCTGTGCCTCAATATTCTCATCACTAAAATTGGTGACCTAGCACATGGTGGGGTGGGGAGGGAAGGAAGGAGGAGTGTGACACACCTCTGGGCAGCAGGACACAATTTTTTTGTGTGTGTTTTTTTTTTTTTAATTGAATGGTAACTGTGTACATTAATGCACTTCTGGGGTACAGTGTGGTGTTTTAACAAACAATACGAAACACTTCCATCAAACTGGTTAACATAGCCTTCATGTAATTTTCTTAGTTATTGTGTTAAAACGTTCATATTCTACTCATAGATTGTACCCTTATAAGATAAACCTCAGAAGTGAATCCCCCTCCCTCCACCCACTTCCCCCTCCCCCTATCCTTAGGTTGTTATCAGGTTATAGCTTTCATATAAAAAGGTTTAAATTAATTTCATAATAGAGGTGTGTACATTGGATACTTTTTCTTCCATTCTTGTGATACTTTGCTAAGAAGAACATTTTCCAGCTCCATCCATGTGAACATGAAGGACATAAAGTCTCCATCTTTCTTTATGGCTGCGTAGTATTCCATGGTGTACATATACCACAATTTCTTGATCCATTTGTGCATCGATGGGCACTTGGGCTTCTTCCATGACCTGGCAATTATGAATTGGGCTGCAATAAACATTCTGATACAAATATCTTTGTTGTAATGCGATTTTTGGTTGTCTGGGAATATACCTAATAAAGGAATTGCAGGGTCAAAC